>JABEVN020001522.1:0-24520 GCA_013146195.2 Codonopsis lanceolata
AAAGTCAACGTCACTGATGGCGTCTGCGGAAGTTGAGCCTGTATTAATTGTTAATAGGATTGTCGGTGTTCGGGAACTAATTTTCCAATTCATTCGGAATGTTGATCAACTATACTCTACCAATGCATCATGACATCAAAATAAGGAATTCCATTGAGCTTGAGCAACTAAATAATAAGGTTAATTACTTGTTTTTGTGTCGATTCAAAGAGGCAAGCTAATTCACTTAAGAGTTAGAGGAAAGCACACATCTTGCAAGATATCACCATCTTGATTAAAATTATCACGGTAAATTCTAGTCCAAAATCTGATTAACCCCCATGTATTCACCAAATCCTACTTTTCGTCTCATTCATACCTAATGTTAAAATTCATCCCACACAACGATTACAAACACATAGGATGAGCGCTAAAAATACTAAAGAAAGTGAGCATGTGCATGTCACATGAGGCTATTTTAGTACTTGTCATTTTCTTTTAAATTTCTCTCTCTCTTTACATGGGACCCACTAATTCTTGTTCTATTTTCTATTTAACTGCGCTTGCCATGAGACCAACTAATTCACAGTTTTTTTTTGTGTGTTTTATCTTTTCTAACCTTGTTCATGTGAAGCGTAACTCCTTTTCATTATTTATTTCTTTTTGCTCTTGTGTTTTCGTTTTCCCTTCTTTTTCATTTAGTTAAACTTACGTCATTTCTTTTTCTTTTTTTATTTTTCTTCATGTCAAGTTATTCTCTCCCTTTGCTAGCTTTTTTACTCCATTTATAAAATATATCAATAACTAAATAAAATAAGAAATTGGATTATCTTATAAGTGCAAGAGGTTAAGCAAAAAATAAAAATAAATCACACAAACATTTTTATTGTTAGAACCATAAACGAAATAATTAATTCTTTACTAAAAATAATATTAGTGATTAATTCACCCCCACGTTATTTTTGTTGTTTTTGCCAAATTCCACTTCAAAAACTTATATGTTGATTTAATTCGGTAACTAGTAGGAAAAATCACATGAATCAATCTCTCTCTAACATCTTGCATCTTTAATTTATCCCCACATTTTTTCTCTCATGCCTTTCACGCAGCTTGATCCACGACCACCATCACCACCATTGTCACTCCTCTTTCTCCTACAATTTCCTTTCTCTCTCCTCCATATCTTACCCATCTAAGTCCCATTGTCTCTTTCCAATCTCATCGATAAATCAACCTCGATTAATATCATCTAGGCTTCACTAATTTGGTATTTCATCACGGTTGCGGTCTTTGATAGTGGGTCTGAGCTTTGTGTACTCATTGGATAAAAAGGGTTAGATTCCTTTAGAGTTGTGATTCAACCATAAATGGTGAATTAAGGGAAAGATTATCATTAATGGTTTGGAATTGCAGCATCAAGAGAAGGGACAAAGAATCGAGGAAGCCCAAAATTTAATATGGAATATGAAATGGAGTCTAGGTGTTTTGGGAAGTGCTTCAATGGGCTTTGTGTATTTTCCAAAAAGCTTCTATGGCTGTGTATATTTCATCAAGAAGAGGAGAGGTGGCAGGAGGTGGTGACAACCAACCATTTGATTTGAGAAAGAGCAGGCGAAACAAGGATTTAAAAAGAAAATAAGAAGAAATGTAAAATTACTCAAATAACTCTCATGCCAAGCACATGTCGATTTTCATTAATTTTTAACGTTGGTTGCGAGGGAAGATGTTATGTGGGACGAATTTTAACATGAGGGTGTGAATTGGACGATTTTCGACTGGGGGTACAAAATGGGATCTGGTGGATCCATTGAGGGGTTAATGTGACGACCCGACCCGAACTCCAATGCGGAATCCCTCGGTCGTGCCGTCAAGACAAGCTAAAAGACGGACAAGCACCCGCTAAGTGTAGTGGTGCGAGTCCAGAGTCGAACCAACAAACACTAAACAGGAATGAAAAGCCATAACGGCAAAACCGAATAACCAAAAACTAAAATCTGCGAGGCGAATCATAAGTGGGACCCAAAGCCTATAATTAAAACTAAGGGATACAAAGGAGAGAGATGACTATCTCTCGACAAATCTACGACTCGCGTGGCGCAACATTGCGCACGTACAACAAACCATCGGCAACCTAAGGCGGCGAAAACAACAACCCGTAAACAACAACTCAATGGTGAAACATGCCGGAGGAATAAATCAACTAAAAGAATAAGATATAAAATACTAACCACTAAACCAATGTCTCTCGACTAAAGTTGTCGGGGACAGAAATAACAATAGCAAAATACTGGAATAAGCGAGCTATAACCTTGCTCGGAAAGATAACGGAATAACTTCTAATAAATACAACAGCTCGACCCAACAAGTCGGCTCCCAAAATAAACGACAATAAAATGCTAACATATCTACCCAAGTAAAGTTTACATAACTTCACATCCGTGTCTCACAAAATGGCAAATACAATAATACTAATCCCCAAGCTAAAGCCGGAAGACCACATTTATCGATCAAGCGCCCGAAGCTTCAACGCGACTAACGTGCTTACTTGCAAAAACTAAGGAAAACAAACACACGAAATGAGTCATAATGACCCGAAGAAGTTACTAAATGCAATGTATGGCATAGCATGGCGTGGCATGGCATAATGCACAAACATGTATAAAATCATGGCATCTTTATAGCATACCAATATTAAACTTGTATTAAGTCACCAAGTATCATAAACTTCATAAATCACTTAGCACATTATCTTTCATATAAATGCTTATAGCAAGCCACGTAAGGGATAGAGAAGTTACCCAAATAGTGTCGTTGTGTTGCTCCTGCATTACACAATGTTATACTGGTTCGTGACACGATGCACGTGATTGATACATCGGCTTGGCAGAGTGGTTTTGCCTCAAAAAGACCCCTTTCGGACTCAATTAGCATAATCCATTCGCTCTATTGGTTGCGAGATGGGCTAACTTCCCATTGGGCCAACGGTGGAGGTGTGTGAGGTCCAGTGCGGCGATCCATAGCGAATCACGAATCTTACGATTCGTATAGGCGATGTACCGTCCTACGACCTAGAAAACCAATCAAATAATGCCGGTGGACTTACATGCAATGCACAAGTAGATATTTACTCGCATGCTCAAACAAGAACCAAGACCGTCAAGAGCGGACTTATCAAATCAAGTAGGTCATAAGGCTCTACACACCAATTTAACAATGCACATATTTGCACATACTCAACAAAACCAACTAACTTAGCAGTATAGTCCAAGAACCACATATTTGAGGTATTCATAACCCTCAAGTCACAACCCAATCAACGTAGCATATAAGCTCAAGAAATCACAATATGAGGTCTATTAAAGCCTCTACTCGGGATTAAACCAAAGGCTATTATTTAGTCATAAGAACGTCTATAAACCAAGACTTAGCATTTAAGCTTTACTCAAAAGCGGTACACGGACTCAACCATAGTCCCAATTGTCATACATACTCGACATTATCAACCCAATCTCAAGGGTACTAAAACTAAGCGTAGTCATATCCTCGCAAGTGCTTTCATGTGCGCGACCAAATTCCCTAAGAGGGAACTCATTCAATTAATCATTTCTTAAAGTAATACGAGTTTATAGGTTGATCTCTAATGTTCCGTGCCCTAACGAGCACGCCCTAATCAAATCCCCAATAAGCCTCTATGTCGTGGGTATCACAAATGGAACACAATTCAAGATGCTCGGGTACTCACAATCAAAACCAACCAAACCCGAACATCAAGGATTTTAACCTAAGGCTCACCAACATAATATTGAACCTATAACAACTCTATTGAGTCCTTAATATCACATTTCATTATATACACATTTCATACAACCCAAACTTAGCACATCATTCAAGTTTATAGAAATTATCCCAAAATTAATCCGGGCTTCTTCCCCAAGCCTAAAATCCAAAAATTCATCATAGACATAGTCAACGAAACCCAAATGACGTAGGACTTCAACCCGAGTTCGTTAACACAATATTGAACCCATTACGACTCCGTAGAGTCTAAACACTAAGTTTCATTCTTAAACCTTTCATCCATGTCAACATTAATACCCACTTTATTTAACAACAATATATCCAATAATTCGGGCTTAAATTCTCAAGCCCTAAAATTCACAACATAAATCAAACCCATTTCATAAATCTCATAATTCCACTTAAATGTTCCTACTCATGATATCATGTGAGTTCATACATCCAAAGCCCCAATCATAGGCATAACTCCACAATAAACCCAAATAGCATATAGGCATGATTTCTAGCATGCTCAAGCCTAGAAACACAAAATGAAGAGTACTAACATATACAACAATCATAAAAATCACTCTACAAATGCTCCTAACAAATTCATGCTTCCAAAAATCCCCAAATTGGGCATACACAACATAACAAGTGTTCATTGCCCACAAATAGCATACAAGTTGTTTTCCTTAGGGCCAATGAACCAAAATCAAAAGGGAGTAACTTACCTAGCTTGAGTGAAAACTCAAGAGAACACAAATCCGATCGGTGAAGTTGTTCTACTCGTCGAGGGCTTCAAGATTCCGAAGTTTGAAGGAAATCGGGTGGGTGGATCGTCTAGGATCGAAGAGAGAAGAAGCTAGGGCTTGAATCTCCCATGGAGTCTCTCTCTCTCTAAAATGTATGGATGAAGAGAAGAAATGAAGAGATTTACTTGATTTTGTGAAGAGATTGGGCTATATATACTTCCCAAGCAATAAGGGCAAAGCAGGGAATTCCTTGGTACAATTAGTAGAGATTAGGGGTAATCAATCACTAATCTAACCTTAATCAACTTCCAACTAATGTTAGGACATGTTTAGGGTTAAGTATGAGAGGTTAGGAAGGGTTTAGAGGGGGTTTAATGAGGGTAGAATAGGTATAATTCGTCCAAACTCAAAACAGGGCAAAAATCCCGTAACAAGGGGTTGAGGCGGGCGCCTCACCCCTCTCCATGCGGCCGCTGGCTCTGCCCGACAAAGATGCTCTCGATTGAGGCGGGCGCCTCACTATGTTCCAGGCGGGCGCCTCGGCCTCTGAACCTCCAAAACTTGGTCCAAACATGATCTAAATGGTCCCAAACTTATGGGCAACCATTCTAGGGTCTAACCCAACTCAAAACAAGTCAGAAACACACCCGAAGAACTCCCGAAACAACTCGGAGGGAAACCGGGAAGGGGTGCAACAACGTGCAACCGGAACGACGAACGAACTCGAAATCAAACGAGCAATGAAAGGAGACTTTTAAGGCAAGTCTAAGGGCTAATGAAGAAGCTTAAATACTTCTAGAAAGTTGAATAACAACTAGGGGAATAAGAATCCCAAAGGAGAGGCGATTACGACTCGATTCCCGAACTACGATAGAGACGAACGCTATCTCCAAAACTTCCAAATCATCGATAGACTTAAGGAACACCTCCAACTTGAAGTCTAATGCATCTAAACATGTTAATAAACCATCTTAAAGAGGTCTAGGACCCAAACCGAGGTCACGAACCCAAAACGCAAGCAAACCCTCAATCGCGTCGCATTCCGACTATCGTCGAGTCACGACTTGCGACTTTAGCAAGTCAACAACTATATGGAGTCTCTTAATGTTGTTTCGGTCTTAATATGGTCTCTCATACATATCTAGACCCTCTCGCAAACCAAACATACAGTCATTAAAGGAAGAAGTGCAAGTATAGCACGCAAACCGAGATAACGAAGGAGCGGGGCGTCACACCCTCTCCACCTAAAAAAAGAATTCGTCCCGAATTCTAAATCATGATACAAACCAACATTAGGTCCACACTCAACCATAATACATCGAGTTCAAAACCACCAACCTAGACTCGAATCTTTGAGTCTACCACTACAATATACACGAGGGTCGAACTAATATAATCCAAATTCAAAAGTCTACAACTCTCAATAGACACGTCATCAAACACCTTCTATCGGAAACAATATGACTCATGCTTGAGTCACGAATACACATACGAACAACACTAGGCCAAACATGTAGGCAAAATCCCAAACTTCAACATAAGAACACATTCAACTACCGAAACTATTTGTTTCGGGGCACATCATGAAATTCAAGCACAAAAGATTCTAAGTTACAAGAATTAATAATTGCCTATGGAGCAATTTACAAACAAATCAAGGATAAGCAAATCGGCATTTCAAACCATGTAAATCACACTTGCGATTTCCCAATCGTGTGTAATAACACATAAGAGCACGTTAATGAAATGTTTTGAAAATTCATTCCATTTCTGTCCATTCCATTTGGTAACAGGTATAGTCAATTTCTACCATAATTCATACCAATCCTAGTTCAACAACGAACCACTTTTGATCACCAATTTAGGGTACCGGCTAAATTGGATACTCAAAAGTTTCCGTTGCAAGG
The DNA here is from genome assembly GCA_013146195.2 of Codonopsis lanceolata. NCBI lineage: Eukaryota > Viridiplantae > Streptophyta > Magnoliopsida > Asterales > Campanulaceae > Codonopsis > Codonopsis lanceolata. The sequence goes on from JABEVN020001522.1 coordinate 6,419, forward strand.
ATGCGAAGGTTCATGATTAAAAAGGTTTTAAGCATCCTTTAATAGTCTCCTATGCTAAGGTAATGAATGAGCGGAGATAATAATGATGAAATGAGAATTTAATATACTACAATGTAATGCATCAAGTAGGTGTTTCCTACAACTAATGCACATAACTGAATAAAAATTCAGACCAAGTAACAAGGTCTATTACCTTGACAAACAACAATCATATCTACCACAAGACTCGTGTACCTAGTAATCACAATGAATCGACAAGGCTACTAATGCCCGTAACGTCCATACTCCGCAAAACTATTCTTTCTTAAGCTCTAGACCAAGTCTACAACCAATGCATACACTAAGTATCCCAACACAACGTTAACGTCTCAGTACGCACGGTGAAGCGTCAATCTCTCCTGTGTAACCATGATTATCTTCTAAATCGCAATCTTCAACCTTCTCACAAGTCGAGTGGGTTTCCTACTCGTATAGTAACCACTAACAATAATATAGTATTATATTATTCATTACATAGTACATATCTTCATAGAATACTCAAACATCATACCAAACCGATAAGTATCAATATACAATTCATACTTTATATATATTCATATATATACATATACATACTATGGCCCTTATGTATAACCGCACAAAACCACAACTCTATATATAGCATAGTCTTATATATGAATGCACATGAGCTAACGATTAAAGCGCGTACTCATAATAACGGTAATAGTAGCAACGGTATAGTTTACATATATATATATATATATATATATATAAGAATATACCTTCCTATTTCGGATAGGTCTCCAAACTCCGCGACGGCTAACCGCCACGCGTGCACCGCTTCAAACTCTAGGCTGACCGTCACCATCTCTCTTGGAGCCACTGAATTGTTGACTAGTACTCCCAGACTGACTAACTCTCCTCTTCGGGCAATCTTTACGAACATGATCGCCACCACCACAAACAAAGCATTTTCCTGTTGTACCCCAGCACCTATCCTCGGCGTGTCCTGTCCTCTTACAAAGGTTACATGTCAACTCATCACCTCGTCTTCTCCGAGCAGAAGTAGTAACACCACTCCGGCCACCCGAATGCACCTTTCCTTGACTAACTGTTTGAGGTGCCGACTGTCCTCTCTTAACATCATTGCTTCTATCAGTCTTCGACATTCTCTTTTGGGCGTACTCCTCGATGTCCAGCTCCATCGCATATGCACGATCCACAGCCCCTTGGTAATCCGTAAGTAGTAACGGAATAAGCTGCCTACGATAATTCGTCTTCAGGCCTTTCACAAACCTCTCGGTCTTCTTAGCCTCATCCGGCACCAAGTAACTACAGTAACGAGCCAACTCCATAAACTTTGTTGAATACTGAGCCACGGTCATATCTCCTTGTTCTAACATTAGGAATTCCATCTCTCTTCTTTCTCGAGTTACTACCGAACCAAACCGTACCATAAACTCCTTGACAAAGTTTTCCCACACTCGAGGCACTCCATGTCGTCTCCAACGATCTCGTAATTCAAGCCACCAATGCTCGGCCGCACCATCCAATCCAAACACCGCTAAGGTAACCATTTCCTCTGATGTACTACCCAAAACTGCAAAGATCCTCTCCATGCTTTCTAGCCAATGTTTTGCCTCAATAGTATCTGGCTCTCCATCGAAACTTTCCGGTTTAAACTTCAAGAATTTTGTAAGAACAGAAGAATCATCTTCCAGTCCACACATCCGTTGAGGAGTCACCCGCGGATCGTTAACATTTTCTCCCCTCTCGTCGCCACGAGCTGTACTCGAACAGGGTATAATAGAACTAGCTCCACGCCAAGTTCCCGACATAATACGCCTACAAAGAACACTCAGCGTTAATAACTCAACAATAAACCCAACCCAACAAGGCCAAGGAACCTATCCTGGCGAAAAAGCTAACCTATAGCTCTGATACCAACTGTGACGACCCGACCCGAACTCCAATGCGGAATCCCACGGTCGTGCCGTCAAGACAAGCTAAAAGACGGACAAGCACCCGCTAAGCGTAGTGGTGCGAGTCCAGAGTCGAACCAACAAACACTAAACAGGAATGAAAAGCCATAACGGCAAAACTGAATAACCAAAAACTAAAATCTGCGGAAGCGAATCATAAGTGGGACCAAAGCCTATAATTAAAAACTAAGGGATAGAAGGCTGAGAGATGACTATCTCTCGACAAATCTACGACTCGCGTGACGCAACATTGCGCACGTACAACAAACCATCGGCAACCTAAGGCCGGCGAAACAACAGAACCCAACCTGGTAAACAACAACTCAACGGCTGAAACATGCCGGAGGAATAAATCAACTAAAAGAATAAGATATAAAATACTAACCAATAAACCAATGTCTCTCGACTAAAGTTGTCGGGGACAGAAATAACAATAGCAAAATACTGGAATAAGCGAGCTATAACCTTGCTCGGAAAGATAACGGAATAACTTCTAATAAATACAACAGCTCGACCCAACAAGTCGGCTCCCAAAATAAACGACAATAAAATGCTAACATATCTACCCAAGTAAAGTTTACATAACTTCACATCCGTGTCTCACAAAATGGCAAATACAATAATACTAATAGACCCAAGCTATCGCCCGGAAGACCACCTGTTATCAATCAAGCGCCCGAAGCTTCAACGCGTACTAACGTGCTTACTGCAAAAACTAAGGAAAACAAACACACGAAATGAGTCATAATGACCCAGTAAGTTACTAAATGCAATGTATGGCATAGCATGGCGTGGCATGGCATAATGCACAAACATGTATAAAATCATGGCATCTTTATAGCATACCAATATTAAACTTGTATTAAGTCACCAAGTATCATAAACTTCATAAATCACTTAGCACATTATCTTTCATATAAATGCTTATAGCAAGCCACATAAGGGATAGAGAAGTTACCCAAATAGTGTCGTTGTGTTGCTCCTGCATTACACAATGTTATACTGGTTCGTGACACGATGCACGTGATTGATACATCGACGCGCCGAGTGGTTTTGCCTCAAAAGACAGCCCCTTTCTCAGACTCAATTAGCATAATCCATTCGCTCTATTGGTTACGAGATGGGCTAACTTCCCCACTGGGGCCAACAGTGGAGGGTGTGTGAGGTCCCAGGTACGGCGATCCATAGCGAATACGAATCTTACGATTCGTATAGACGATGTACCGTCCTACCCTGACCTAGAAAACCAATTCAAATAATGCCAGCTGGACTTACATGCAATGCACAAGTAGATATTTACTCGCATGCTCAAACAAGAACCAAGACCGTCAAGAGCGGACTTATCAAATCAAGTAGGTCATAAGGCTCTACACACCAATTTAACAATGCACATATTTGCACATACTCAACAAAACCAACTAACTTAGCAGTATAGTCCAAGAACCACATATTTGAGGTATTCATAACCCTCAAGTCACAACCCAATCAACGTAGCATATAAGCTCAAGAAATCACAATATGAGGTCTATTAAAGCCCTCTACTCAGGATTAAACCAAAGGCTATTATTTAGCATAAGAACGTCTATAAACCAAGACTTAGCATTTAAGCTTTACTCAACGGTACACCGGACTCAACCATAGTCCCAATTGTCATACATACTCGACATTATCAACCCAATCTCAAGGGTACTAAAACTAAGCTGTAGTCGTATCCTCGCAAGTGCTTTCGTGTGCACGCGACCAAATTCCCTAAGAGGGAACTCATTCAGTTAATCATTTCTTAAAGTAATACGAGTTTATAGGTTGATCTCTAATGTTCCGTGCCCTAACGAGCACGCCCTAATCAAATCCCCAATAAGCCTCTATGTCGTGGGTATCACAAATGGAACACAATTCAAGATGCTCGGGTACTCACAATCAAAACCAACCAAACCCGAACATCAAGGATTTTAACCTAAGGCTCACCAACATAATATTGAACCTATAACAACTCTATTGAGTCCTAATATCGCATTTCATTATATGCACATTTCATACAACCCAAACTTAGCACATCATTCAAGTATATAGAAATTATCCCAAAATTAATCCGGGCTTATTTCCCAAGCCTAAAATCCACGAATTCATCATAGACATAGTCAACGAAACCCAAATGACGTAGGACTTCAACCCGAGTTCGTTAACACAATATTGAACCCCTTACGACTCCGTAGAGTCTAAACACTAAGTTTCATTCTTAAACCTTTCATCCATGTCAACATTAATACCCACTTTATTTAACAACAATATATCCAATAATTCGGGCTTAAATTCTCAAGCCCTAAAATTCACAACATAAATCAAACCCATTTCATAAATCTCATAATTCCACTTAAATGTTCCTACTCATGATATCATGTGAGTTCATACATCCAAAGCCCCAATCATAGGCATAACTCCACAATAAACCCAAATAGCATATAGGCATGATTTCTAGCATGCTCAAGCCTAGAAACACGAAATGAAGAGTACTAACATATACAACAATCATAAAAATCACTCTACAAATGCTCCTAACAAATTCATGCTTCCAAAAATCCCCAAATTGGGCATACACAACATAACAAGTGTTCATTGCCCACAAATAGCATACAAGTCGTTTTCCTTAGGGCCAATGAACCAAAATCAAAAGGGAGTAACTTACCTAGCTTGAGTGAAAACTCAAGAGAACACAAATCCGATCGGTGAAGTTGTTCTACTGCCGAGGGCTTCAAGATTCCGAAGTTTGAAGGAAATCGGGTGGGTGGATCGTCTAGGATCGAAGAGAGAAGAAGCTAGGGCTTGAATCTCCCATGGAGTCTCTCTCTCTCTAAAATGTATGGATGAAGAGAAGAAATGAAGAGATTTACTGATTTTGTGAAGAGATTGGGCTATATATACTTCCCAAGCAATAAGAGCAAAACAGGGAATTCCTTGGTACAATTAGTAGGGATTAGGGGTAATCAAACACTAATCTAACCTTAATCAACTTCCAACTAATGTTAGGACATGTTTAGGGTTAAGTATGAGAGGTTAGGAAGGGTTTAGAGGGGGTTTAATGAGGGTAGAATATGTATAATTCGTCCAATCTCAAAACAGGGCAAAAATCCCGTAACAGCAACCTGGGGTTGAGGCGGGCGCCTCACCCCCTCCATGCGGCCGCCTGGCTCAAAGACAAAGATGCTCTCGATTGAGGCGGGCGCCTCACTATGTTCCAGGCGCCGGCCTCTGAACCTCCAAAACTTGGTCCAAACATGATCTAAATGGTCCCAAACTTATGGGCAACCATTCTAGGGTCTAACCCAACTCAAAACAAGTCAGAAACACACCCGAAGAACTCCCGAAACAACTCGGAGGGAAACCGGGAAGGGGTGCAACAACGTGCAACCGGAACGACGAACGAACTCGAAATCAAACGAGCAATGAAAGGAGACTTTTAAGGCAAGTCTAAGGGCTAATGAAGAAGCTTAAATACTTCTAGAAAGTTGAATAACAACTAGGGGAATAAGAATCCCAAAGGAGAGGCGATTACGCGACTCGATTCCCGAACTACGCGATAGAGACGAACGCTATCTCCAAAACTTCCAAATCATCGATAGACTTAAGGAACACCTCCAACATGAAGTCTAATGCATCTAAACATGTTAATAAATCATCTTAAAGAGGTCTAGGACCCAAACCGAGGTCACGAACCCAAAACGCAAGCAAACCCTCAATCGCGTCGCATTCCGACTATCGTCGAGTCACGACTTGCGACTTTAGCAAGTCAACAACTATATGGAGTCTCTTAATGTTGTTTCGGTCTTAATATGGTCTCTCATACATATCTAGACCCTCTCGCAAACCAAACATACAGTCATTAAAGGAAGAAGTGCAAGTATAGCACGCAAACCGAGATAACGAAGGAGCGGGGCGTCACAGTTAATCATATTTTGGCCTAAATTATATGTTCAAGTGTCCAGTAGACTAGTACTAGACGTGTGTTCACTCAGAATGATAATAATGTCCAAATATTCATTAAGCCGCATCGTAGAACCTCTTTTTCCAAGTTTATTCCAATCTCCAAACTTGTTTATTTCTTCAATGCCATGTTGGGACTTAATATGCATGAAAGTTATTCCTATTAAAATCGTGATACCAAGTCGCCACTGCTACTACCTATACAAAAAGATAAATTAGAACCTCATTGAGTAAAGCTTCAAACATGTGTTAATGGTTAACAAATCAATGGACAATCACAGCCTTTAGGAAATTGTAAATCTTCGCCGGGTTCACTTCCTTAAGACCAAGAGGGTTGGAGACAGATTGTTAATGTTAGCCAAAGACTACATACGATGGACGTAGTCAAGGAAAATATGTGACGACAAATGGGTGTAATTGCATGGTCCATCATCCATTCGTTGATCTTGTAAAAATCATTAATTCCTGTGACCACTAATGCCTATGACAAGTTTCAGGCTAAAGCACACGAACTCACTCATGGCCGGGGCCATGTGGCCCTTCATCCCAGAAAAAGAGTTGCATTCTAAAATGCTCAAATCTTCATCTTTTTCCCTCCTTTCCAAAAAGATGATATTTATATTATGTGTCGTGGAAAAAAAACGAAAAAAGAAAAGAAAAGGAAAACCCGAGAGCATTTAAATGAAATATAAAAAAGTAAATGCGACTTGTTTTTGGGGACGGAGAAAGTACCAAACAACGGTAATTTCCTTCTTTTTTTTATAAGTAAAAAACGGTAATTTCTATCAATATAAACAAACAAAAGCCAGTGTAATATTAGTTTAGCATATCAAACATCTATCCCCTACATGGCTACACTAGTAAAAAACAAATAGAGAAACACTTTGTGGAGCAATTATGCAAATTTTCAGTACAAATATAGCTAACCTAGTACAAAATGAAAATGGTAATTGGTAACAAGGACAATCATTAGCGAGATCATGATGGTCATCCCCATTTAGTTTTGAGAAAAGACCATTTTACAACGGATCGAGTACCATAATATCTAGAAAAAAGAAATTCATTTTTCTAGTAAGAAACAAATTTTTTTTAATCCAATTTGACCCCTTTTGGCAACAAAAATACAAAAATAAAAATTGTGCATTTATATAGGTCCCCATATGAGCCAAATTCATGTATTACCATATACAAATTTATCTTCAAAACAATTTTTCTCATTCCAACAAAATCATGACTTTGCCACTAAGGAGTAAGGACAATATGTCTACAATGGTAATCAAATGAATGATGACCCCTTTTGGCAACAAAAATACAAAAATAAAAATTGTGCATTTATATTGGTCCCCATATGAGCCAAATTCATGTATTACCATATACAAATTTATCTTCAAAACAATTTTTCCCATTCCAACAAAATCATGACTTTGCCACTAAGGAGAAAGGACAATATGTCTACAATGGTAATCAAATGAATGATGACCCCTTTTGGCAACAAAAATACAAAAATAAAAATTGTGCATTTATATTGGTCCCCATATGAGCCAAATTCATGTATTACCATATACAAATTTATCTTCAAAACAATTTTTCCCATTCCAACAAAATCATGACTTTGCCACTAAGGAGTAAGGACAATATGTCTACAATGGTAATCAAATGAATGATGACCCCTTTTGGCAACAAAAATACAAAAATAAAAATTGTGCATTTATATTGGTCCCCATATGAGCCAAATTCATGTATTACCATATACAAATTTATCTTCAAAACAATTTTTCCCATTCCAACAAAATCATGACTTTGCCACTAAGGAGTAAGGACAATATGTCTACAATGGTAATCAAATGAATGATGACCCCTTTTGGCAACAAAAATACAAAAATAAAAATTGTGCATTTATATTGGTCCCCATATGAGCCAAATTCATGTATTACCATATACAAATTTATCTTCAAAACAATTTTTCCCATTCCAACAAAATCATGACTTTGCCACTAAGGAGTAAGGACAATATGTCTACAATGGTAATCAAATGAATGATGACCCATAAGCCCATTCTTAACTAATTTTGAATTCTTGTTCGATGTAAGCTCGGTTTTTCGATCTTGTATTCCAAATAATGAACTTGTACTTCGTAATTCCCATTTCCATAAGAGTATGAAGCTACACCCTCATTCCCATTTCCGTAAAAGTGTTAAGCTACACCCACCTTGATTGGCATTCTGTTGGCAAAGAACTATCCCTTAGAGATTCCAATAAAATGCTCTGACTTTAACTCATGTATCAAGCACGGAATCAATAACCGCCAAAAAATCAAATCACTTACTTGTGAGACTCGTTGACTAACCTGGTATATGCACGACAATAAAGTTGGGAGACTTGTTTGTAAATCCTAGCATTAATCTGTTGTCTGTTGGCAAAATCGGGCAGTTCGCTCTATTGCATGCGCTAGGCAATTAATTTACAAGACAAAGGAAAAACTAATGTGCACACCTAACTATGGAGATAAAGGAATTAGCATTGACAAATCATTAAACTAAAACATCAAGACTGGACGGAAAGGCCAAATTACCACAGTCCATCAAATTAAAATGTTATGAAATCACATTAAGCTAATAAAAAGACAAAAATAGTAGAAAAGGGATTACCGGGAATATAGGAAGTGCTACCTTTCTTTGGAGAATCCGAGGTAAACCAAAGCTGTCCCAACCAACAAGAACAAAGCCCACAACCCAAAAGCCTTCATAATGCCAAACCCAACACTCAATAACAAACTTCCCTGATCAAAACCCACAAACCCACAAATCAAAAACAAGATGTCCGTCTTGTCACACCCTCAAAGAATCGAAGAAGTTTGCTTTCCAAACGCGACTTTATTTACATTCAACCCATTTTGGGGGGGTGGGGGTGAGATGATTTCTTCAAAGGCCTTTCGTCACTTAACCGAGATTCGAACACGAAGTGGACCGAAAATCCGGGGATAAGGGAATGAACGGCTTCGAGCCCATATCTGGTTTAAATAATACAGGAGTAGTATTTTAAAAAGGAAAATTGTTTGATTAATAAATTAAGGAAAGGGGTGAGTAATCAAGGTGATCTTGTGAAATCCATGGTGGTCCATTGAGGGGGGAGTAAATGGAGAATTAAAGGCGTTTGTTTTGTGTTGCGGGGAGCAACGATGGGGAGAATGAGGGTCGAATTGAATGAGGGTGGTGGAATGTGAGCCGAGCCCCTGTCTCGAGAATATGTGCACTGCATCAGATTGGCCTCCGAGCACAACACCGTTCATCAATGTTTTAAGAAAAATACTCGTGGCTTTGGAGCTTGTAAAACAAGACTGATAACTCACTGTCAAAAGCAATTTTATTCTTTGGCAATATATATATATATATATATATATATTATAAAAGAGATCATGAGCTAACTGGTGGTACAGATTGATTCGTAAGTATCTGAGTTATATATAAATCACTCAGTTATAAGCTTTGTTTGAGTTACTCTCCTCTATAACCAATAAGTATATAATAACCCTAAAGTTATGGTTTTTTTTTTTAATTTATCTTTTCTATAACTAGTTACAGTTATATATATGTTTTCTTCTAACATATTTTTTAACCACATCTTTCCGTTTCAGTTGACGAGAAGGTTATATATATATATTGATCACGCTTTTTTGGAGGTGATCTTGTCTTGTCGTCCACGTGTGAGTAAGGATGAGGTGGCGGTCGCTGATTCGTCCTTCTTGGTTAACCTGCACAAATTAAACAACAAACACCGTTAAGGAGTCGGGGCGGCCCGACTAGAACCCTCCGGTGTGAGAGTAAGGTTTCCGGTAGAAAGAGGGTAATAAATATGCCGTAATAAGTGTTTGATAAGAGGCAGTGATAAGAGAGTTGTGATATCTTTGAATTTGCTTACCTTCACATTAAATGTGCACTCTCTATTTATACCTGAAGTTCATGTTGACGTGGCGGCAGGTGACTGGGGAGCATAATGCGGCGATCATTAAATGCGTTGAGGGTTTTTGTCAGAAATAAGTGAACTGTGCGTTTGTCAGAGAGTTGGTATTGGCGTGCAACGGTTTTCTCGGGCCTAGGGAAATGGTTTGTCGGAGCGGATGATGATTGATCCAAAGTCGAGGTCGAGTGATTTTGTGAAAAAAGCGTTTATTATTGCCGAGGCTGAGGATACTGGGGACCGATTCGATGACGATGTCGAGGGCCGCAAATGTCAAGTTGCAGGAGTCAAAAATGCGAAAGAAAAAGCAGGATGCGCGAAACAGTGAACTGCAGGGGCTAAAATGACAAATTTTGAAACTTCCAAAAGGGCCTTGGTGCCGCCAATGAAGGCTTGGTGCCGCACCAAGCATTCTTTCATGCTCTCTCTCACGATCAAATGGGTACAACTCTCAAAGCGCAATGTACAAGCGGCTGATGCACAGGAAACAAACGGAGAAATTCCCACTGCGTCCTCAGCTCCAACTATAAATAGAGACCCCCGGCCTCGCATTTTCACTCGTTCAGTTTACGCGAATTTTAATCGCAGCAAAGCTCTGCTTCTGCGATTCCTTCGATACACTTAGTACGAGAGGTGCGAGATAGGTGAGTGGAAGCCCCTATAATCTCCAAACCCCATCCAAACTCTGCCAAATCAAAAACACATAGGTTATAAGTGATCCCTAACCTAGTTGTTAGGTGTCCACCTCAAAACCCCAGTCCAAAAATCCCAAAGTAAGCCGTTACTCTGCCCGAGTAACGAGCTGAAAAGTCAATAAATTAAGTCTAAGTTCCGCCCAACTGAAAAGGCCAAAACCTACCCAAATAAAGCTGTCACTCTGCCCGAGTAGATAAGCCCACACTTCAAAGAGCAACACAACAACACACACAGAGACAACAACAACAACAACAACAACAAAAAGACTCCCTCTCCCGAGAAGGACAGAGCGAGCACACCACCGCTCTAAAAGGTAATACCTTTAAGAGCGTATTTTTATTTCATTTGTATTTTTCCTTTTATTTTCAAAAAGTTGTATTTTAAATCCAGCACAATGTAGCCAATATAAGCCGTTGTGCTGCCCGGATTATATTAGGAAAAATTATGTAAAAGAGCCGTTATAATGGCCAAATATTCTTAAATATGTTTGTAATTATTGGAAGGAGACGGCTACGAGTCCGTAAATAATGTAGCCACGAATGTATCTGTTTAATTTTCCCTTGTCAAAATAAGACCTTATTTATTTGCTAGACTAATTGTGACGACCCGACCCGGACCCCAATGCGAGATCCCGAGTCGCGCCGTCCAAATAATCAATAACACAAGCATGCATAGGTAGGATCATAAAATTCATGTGGCGCAACATCGCATACATACAATAACTCGGCTACACTTGGCCGGAAAAACAACCTAATTTAAACAAGTCATCGGCGACGTTACAGCCGGAACCCAACAACTACTCCTACAATTATTAACACATGCTTATAATAACCTCAACGGCCACAACATGCCGGAGACAATAACAACAACAATAAATAACGAGCTTTAGCGGAAGAAAACCGTAGTGAACCATACACATATAAACAGGCTCGACATGCAAGTCAGCTTACCAAAAGATTACCAGTTTAGAGTAGTTAAGTTACAACATCATTAAAACAACATAAACCCAAGCTAAGTCTACATGACTTGCTTCCCATCGTCCTTTCCAAAATAAAAGGCTAACAACAAGTCCAAAATATCAACCTTTAGAATACAATAACCAAACAGGAATAAGGCGAGTCTATCCCGGACCGTCTCCTCGGCTCGGATCTAAGGAAAGACAAAGCAAACAAATAGGGTAAGTCGAAAGACTTAGTAAGTTACTAAAATGCATGTTCATGTTATAGCATGACATCTATCTCAATTATCATACATGATCATCATATAGCACTTAGCACATTGTCCACATAAGTGCGGGAAATTAAATCAGACAAGTAGGATATAATAGTCACGGCCGCTTCGTAGCTCCTGCAATAAAACTTTATTATACTTTATCGTGCAACATTGATGCTCTGTGAATGCATCAACTTTTATCAAGTACCACTCGATCTAGATAGCAAGCCAATGCGGCACTTAGCGTCACGGCAAGGGGCTACTTCCCCATTGCGGCCAACAATGGAGGTGTGTGTGAAGTCTAGGCGGCGATCCATAGCACACGAATCCCATAATTCGTGAAGGCGATGCATCGTCCCACCTTGACCCAATAAACAAACCAAATAATGCCAGCTGGACTCAATGTGATGCACAAGTAGATATTTACTTGACTAAACCAATCAAAGACCGAATTCGACAAGAGCGAACTCGACCAACCAAGTAGGGTATCAATCTCTACTATAAAATCATATCAAGGCAATTAAATTGCACAAAACCAACCTTTCATAGAAACTTGTTATAAACAATCAAACCAATCTCATACTTGAGTAAACCACTCAAACGGTGTCCAAACTTCGTAGGGATTGAAACTAGGGTTCAACACGTTCAAATATTCCCTAAAGTCGACTCCGTTGAGTCTTTGCTCTAAATTCCCAAATTTGGAGAAATTGAAGCTATATGCTCCATAACCCAACCTAGGTCAATTCTAGGTTCAACAAGATTATAAACTCACCAAGGCAATGCAAAGTGATCCAAGTTCATCATAGAGTCCAAAATTTAGAATAGAACACATAACACTTTCACAACATTTCAAGAAGGCATAACTAGGGCATCCTCATAAATCAACACTTCCAACATAAATATCATACATGGCTTTAACATGCTCAAAACCTTAAATAGACAAGATGGAAGAGTATAATAAACATTCATAGGTAGGAAATCATCCTAAACATGCTCCTAGCAAGCTCACAATTTCAACATACAAAAATATAGCATATGAAGCATACAAGTGCCCTCATTGACCTCAACCAACATAGACTTTGCTTCCTTAGGGTCAATGAGAACTAAGAGAAGAAGAAGGTAAAGAAGGTAACTTACTAGTTATTCACCAAAGAAGGAAATAGAAGAAACTATTCGGATGGAAATGCTCCCCTTGATGAGCTCTTCAACTTTAATGAAAGGCTCTTGGGCAAAGGATGAATGGATGGTTGAAGATGAAGGGTTTAGCTCCAAGCCATGGAAGAACCTTGAGAGAGATGAAATTCGTTTTGGAAGAGAGAGGGTGAGAATGAGGGTCAAAAATCTGAATTGGGGCTTATATTGGTCTAATTCTTGAGTGGGACATGTGTCAACCACTTGTGGTCCCTTTGAGATTCTTAGGATAAGGTTTGGATGATCAACAAGCCTTCTTAATCCCTCATTAAAATTAGTTAGGGATGTTAGGACTTAAGTAGGAAGGGTTAGGGAGGTTTAGGATAGGTTTAAGTAGGGGTTGGAAGTGAACAAATCGTCAAATTCCGAAACAGGAGGAAATCAGCCCGTAGCAGCAAAACAAGTGAGGCGGGCGCCTCACCAAGCCCCATGCGGCCGCCTCAACAACTGAGCCTCCCCCAAAGTTCAGACCAATCAGAAATTACTCTCAGCATTTGAGGCGGGCGCCTCACCAGCTCCCATGCGGCCGCCTCGGCTCCAGAATCTCTAAAACTTGATTCAAACTTGGTCTAAATGGTCCCAAACTTTTGGGCAACCATTCTAAGGTCTAACCCTACTCAAAACAAGTCGGAAACGCACCCGAACAACCCCCGGAACAAGCTAGGACAAGGCGCGAACCACGCGACAAATGAACAACGGATTAAACTACAATCAAACGCCAATCAAACTAGGATGTCTTGGGCATGAAAAAGGTTTGTTTCAACTTGATTAAGACTTGAATATAAAGCTAAGAACTCAACGAACACTTCGTACGTCGAAATAGAAGCAAATACGAGCAACGAGAGGAATCGCTAAGGTCAAATTCAACGCGATCAAACCGGCGATTCAACAAACAAGTTTATATGATTCTAAACATGTTAAGGACTTCTAGAATGATCTATGAATGATTCTAAAACATTTATATAACAAGTAAACATGCTCACAATCAACCAAGAAAGTAAGAAGACAAGTATAGAATGCACATGCAAGATTATGGGGCGTTACACTCTCCCCTCCTTTAGGAATTTAGTCCCTAAATTCTTACCAAGTTCGTCGAATAAATGTGGATGCTTCTCCCGCATCTCTGCTTCCGTCTCCCAAGTCGCTTCCTCAATGTTATGATTCCTCCAAAGAACTTTGACTAAGGGAATTCTCTTGGTTCGTAGCACTTGCTCTTTGGTATCCAAGATCTTCACGGGCTTTTCAACATATGACATATCCGGCTCAAACGTGATCTCCTCATACTCGAGTACATGAGACTCGTCCTTCAAATACTTTCGCAACATGGAAACATGGAATACGTTATGAGTCTCCGAAAGTGAAGGTGGCAATGCAATTCGGTACGCTAAGGTCCCAACTCTCTCAAGAACCTCAAATGGACCAATGTATCTCGGTGTAAGCTTCCCTTTCTTGCCAAACCTCTTAGTACCTCTCCTCGGTGTTACCTTCAAGAACACGTAGTCTCCCACTTGGAACTCAAGATCTCGTCTTCGATTGTCCGCATAACTCTTTTGTCGACTTTGAGCGGTGCGCAAACGATCTCTAATCAACTTCACGCTCTCAACCGACTGTTGTACTAACTCGGAACCCCAAAGTTTCGCCTCTCCAACTTCATCCCAACAAATTGGCGATCTACACTTACGCCCATACAAAGCTTCATACGGCGCCATCTGAATACTCGATTATGGCTAAAGGTAAGTGAGAATCGGCTTCCCTTGAAATCCACGGCACAAGCTCGCACATATCCTCCAAAATCGAATCAATCGCTCGGATGACCATCCGTTTTGCGGATGAAAAACATCTTGAAGTCTAATCTAGTCCCCAAGCTTCTGCAATGACTTCCAAAATCTAGACGTGAACCTCGGTCTCTATCGGACACAATACTAACAGTGCGCCATGAAGTCTCACAATCTCTGAATATACAATGTGCTAAGCGGAGTCAATGAATGCGTGATAGCTATCGGAATGAAGTGTGAGACTTAGTCAATCTTCGACTATAACCCAAACGCATTAAACCCTCTCGCGTGCGTGGTAACCTGTCACAAAATCCATGGTAATGAACTCCCATTTCCACTCGTAGGGAATCTCAATGGTTGTAGAAATCCCTTGGGTCTCGATGCTCGGCCTTAACCTGTGACAAGTCAAACATTTAGATTCACACTTCTCATAATTTCCCTCTTCATACCTTTCCACCAAAACTGTCTTTTCAAGTCTAGGTACATCTTCGTGCTCCCCGGGTGAATGGTATACCTCGATTTATGAGCCTCATCAAGAACCAATCTCTTCAAGTCGTCATTAGAAGGAACACAAATTCGACCTCGAAATGTCAAAGCACCCTCACTATTAATCACAAAATCAGGCGATACATTCTCAGCCAACCCATCAAAAATTTTCTTCAATTCCGGATCATTCCTTTGCGCTCCTTTAATCTTCCCAAACAAGACTGGTGTAGCACGAACATTCGCGAAAATCACACCTTTATCACAAACACTAGGACCCCAATCTCGCAAGTCCTCCAACATCTTCCATTCTCTAACCATCATACATGACATATGAACTTTCCTACTCAAGGCATCCGCTACCACATTCGCCTTCCCCGGATGATACAAGATAGTACAATCGTGGTCCTTTAACTTTTCCATCCACCTTCTTTGCCTCATGTTCAATTCTTTCTGAGAAAACAAGTATTTCAAACTCTTATGGTCGGTGAAGATCTCAAACTTAGACCCATACAAGTAGTGTTTCCACTTATGCAACGCGAAAATAATCGCAGCCAACTCCATGTCGTGTGTCGGGTAATTCTGCTCATGAATAGACAACTTCCTCGATGCATAGGCGTCACCCTTCCATTACGCATCAAAACACAACCCAAACCTTCCTTGGAAGCATCATTGTATATCACAAAATTATCTCCCCCACTAGGCAAAGCCAAAATAGGTGCCGATGTCAACCGATTCTTAAGCTCTTGGAAACTAGACTCACATTTCTCGTTACAAACAAACGGCACATTCTTCTGTGTCAACTTCGTCATAGGAGTCACAATCCTAGAGAAACCCTCAAATAAACCTTCGGTAATAACCCGCTAACCCCAAGAAACTACGAACCTCATTGGCGAACTAGGCCTCTTCCAATTGTCACCGCTTCAATCTTAGAAGGATCAACGGCTATCCCGGCTGAAACTATGTGCCCCAAGAAAGATACCCTCAAGCCAAAAGGCACATTTGCTAAACTTGGCGTAAAGGCTTCTACCGAAGAATAGACAACACAATCCTCAAATGTTTCTCATGCTCCTCAGAGATTTCGAATATACTAAAATATCATCAATAGAAGACTACAACAAAGCAATCAAGATAACTGTGAAAAACACGGTTCATCAAATCCATAAACACCGGCTTGGCGCATTCGTCAACCCAAGCGGCATAACCACAAATTCAAAATGCCCATACCTAGTCGGAATGCGGCGAGTCTTGAATGTCTTCCTCTCTAACCTTCAATTGGTAGTAACCCCATCTCAAATCAAGCTTAGAGTAGACAATAGACCCTTGCAACTGGTCAAAAAAGATCGTCGATGTGGGGTAGAGGATACTTATTCTTAATAGTCACTTTGTTCAATTCTCGGTAATCTATGCATAGCAGCAAACTCCCATCTTTCTTCCTCACAAACAAGACCAGAGTGCGCCCCAGGCGACACACTTGGTTTAACAAAACCAATCTCTAGAAGTTCTTGCAAGCGGGTTTTCAACTCCCTAAGCTCCTGGTGCCATCCTATGATGCCTTAGAAATCGGTGAAGTCCCCTAGGAATAAGCTCAATGCAAAACTCTAGTTCTCTATCGGGTGGCATGATGATCGGTAGAAAAACGTCGAGGAAATTCACACACTACGGGACCTCTTTCTAAGTTAGGCGAAGACTTCCTCTTCCTATCAACAACGCATGCAAGATAACCCGTACACCCTTGAGGCAGGTAATTTCTAGCCCTTAGAGCGAGAAATAAAGTGCACGTCACTTTCGAGCATGATCACCCACAAAGTAAACTTCGGGCACACAGGCATATAAAAGGTAACTCTTTTTCTATGGCGATCAACTATAGCATGATAAGCACATAACCGGTCCATGCCAAGAATCACATCAAAATCACGTATAGGAAGAACTACCAAATCCATGCAAAGTGTGGTCACCCACCAAAACATCACAAAGACTAAACACTTCGGCGGAGCATATATTCCGGCGGGGTAGAAACTTCAAGCAAATATGGCAAGGTTGAGGCAATACACAAGGTTCTCAATAAAGTGCGGCGCAACATGAATCAAGACCACGGATCTATGAGAACTCGAGCCTTATGATCGAATATAGAAGAGTACACTCCAATCACGGCCGTAGACCTGGGAACCTCGCTTGGCCGATCAAGCGCAAACACCCGACATGAACTTTAGGTTTACCGTCCCCATCTCTCTTAGCCAGGCTGGCACTTGGCTTACCCGTGACTAGCCTTAAACTTGGGACAGTCCTTCTTCATATGAGTTCCATCTCATGATAGAAACATTCCCATTTTTCCCCAGCACCTATCAATTTGTGTGCGGACCTCTGGCGAGAAGAACAAACCATAGCTTCACTACGCGACCCTTGCTGCCTTAGAAGAAAAGTGTTACCTTGTTTCCCGGTGTGGCCTACACCTTGCCTCCACTTCTCTATCACGGTTCCCTTGATAACCCCTTCTATGCAGGCTGTTCACTGATTCTTGGTGCGAGTAGTGCGTAGTGCACTACTAGCATTATTCTTGACTCGGTGTTCATCGATGTCTTGCTCAACCTCATAAGCTCTATCATGCAGTCCTATGGTCGGTGAGCTTAAGTGCTAGAATCTCCTTCCTAAATTCGGTCCTCAATCCCTTAACAAACTTATGTGTTCTCCCGAGCCTCGTAGGAATCAAATCGTGCAATAACGGCTCGGTGAACTTGCGAATACTCCGCCACGTCATGGTACCTTGCTCAAGATTATAAAATTCTTTCTCCTTTGGTTGCGAACCACATCCGTACGTATTCCTCCTT
>JABEVN020001523.1:0-24526 GCA_013146195.2 Codonopsis lanceolata
TCGTACTCATACTCAAAGTGGTGCCCAAAGCCTTCTGCAAACTACCCCAAAACTTCAAGGTAAACCTGGTGTGACAATCAGACACAATCGAGACTGGCAATCCGTGAAACCTAACAATCTCATCTACATACATCTTGGCCAATTTTTTCAACGGGTCATTTATCCTGAAGGCTAAAAAGTGTGCTGACTTTGTCAAATGATCCATGATAACCCAAATGGAGTTCTTTCCTTTTAATGTTTTCGACAACCCCATAACGAAGTCCATAGTTATATGTTCCCATTTCCACTCGGGTATGCGCATTGACTACAACAATCCTCCCGGCCTCTGATGTTCGCACTTCACTTGTTGGCACATGAGACATTTGGACACAAATTCTGCAATTTCTCGCTTGATAGTACTCCACCAAAAAATGTCCCGCATATCCTGATACATCTTTGTGCTCCCTAGATGTATCACAAATCTTGAATTGTGAGCTTCTTCTAACACTTCCCTTTTTAACTCTAGATCTGATGGAATACAGACCCTCTTTCCAAAGCGTAAAATACCATATCCTCCGAGTCGAAAGTCAACCTGAGCTCTAATCTCTACCCATTCACAAATTTTTACTAACTCCGGGTCAACTTTCTGGGTAGTTTTGATCCTCTCTAGCAAGGACGGTTGAAGACTCAATCGAGCTAGATAGCCTTTTCCTCCCCTTACCCGATCTTCAAAACCCAAATTCTCGATATTCTCGAGAATGCTCTTCTCCTTTGTTAACATCATTGCCAAAGTTCCTTTGCTCTTATGACTCAAAGCATCAGCCACAACATTGACTTTACATGGATGGCAGAGAATGGTGCAGTCATAATCCTTCAATAGCTCCAACCATCGCCGATGTCTCATATTCAATTCTTTCTGAGTGAAAATGTACTTAAGACTCTTGTGGTCGGTATAAATCTCACAAGTCACTCCATATAAATAATGTCTCTAAATCTTTAAAGCAAACACTACCACGGCTAACTCCAAGTCATGGGTTGGGTAGTTTCTTTCAAAGGTCTTTAACTGTCTCGATGAGGCGTAGGCAATCACCTTCCCATCCTGCATCATTACATACCCCAGGCCTTTCAACGAAGCGTCACTATAGATCACAAACTTCTCTAATATTGACGGTAAAGCAAGAATTGGAGCTGACACCAATCTTTTCTTCAACTCGAAACTTGCCTCGTACTCCTCTGTCCAAACAAACTTCTTGTTTTTCTGAGCCAACTGGGTTAGAGGTCTTGCAATTTTAGAAAACCCTTCTACAAAACGACGATAATATCCTGTTAGCCCTAAAAAACTTCGAACTTCCGTAGCAGTCATCGGTCACTCCAAGTTTACTATTGCCTCTATCTTGGTCAGGTCTACTAAGACTCCATCTTTTGACACTACATGACCCAAGAAACTCACCGTTTCCAACCAAAAACTCACATTTCTTAAACTTCGCATATAATTTCTCCTCATTTAAAATCTGCAGTACCGCTCTTAAGTATTGTTCGTGCTCTCGAGTTCTTGAGTAGATCAGTATATCATCAATGAAGACAATTACACACCGATCTAGAAAATTTCGAAACACTCGGTTCATTAAGTCCATAAATGCATCCGGAGCGTTCGTCAACCCAAACGGCATCACCAAAAACTCGTAGTGTCTGTACCGTGTTCTAAATACAATCTTAGCAATATCCTCATTTATAACTCTCAGTTGGTGGTACCCCGAATGAAGATCGATCTTAGAGAAGTAGCATGCACCTTGTAGCTGGTCCAAAAGATCATCGATCCTTGGTAATGGGTATTTGTTCCTCACCGTGACCCGATTCAACTCACGATAATCAATGCATAGCCTCATCGTCCCATCTTTCTTCTTCACAAACAAAACTGGAGCACCTCATGGTGATACGCTAGGCCTAATAAGCTCTTTCTCCAACAACTCATGTAATTGTTCCCTCAATTTTTTAAGTTTTGCCATAGCCATTCTATAAGGTGCTTTAGAGATTGGGGCTATCCCAGGTGCTAAATTAATTAAGAATTCCACCTCCCTCTCTGGTGGAAGTCCTGGTAATTCATTAGGAAACACCTCCGTAAACTCCCTAACCACAGGAAGTGACTCTAGACTAACCCCTTCCTTACATGTATCAGTAATGTGCGCCAAATAACCTTGGCAACCCTTCCTTAACAGTCTATGAGCTTGCATTGACGAGATACAACATGTTAGGGCAGTCGGCTTAGAACCCTTAAATCGAAACTCCGGTTCTCCTGGAATAAAAAATATTACCTTCTTCCCTAAACAGTCCACCTTAGCATGAAAGGCGGCTAACCAGTCCATTCCCAAAATTATCAAAATCTTGAATATCTAAGGAAATCAGATCTATAGGCATTTCTCTATCCTCCAAATTCAACGAACAAGACCTATATACGGAAGTCACTGGGATAGACTCCCTCGTTGGTGTATCTATGACTAACTCAATATCTAGGTTTTGTGGCGGCAGTTTCATGCGTTGTGCAAGGGATGTAGATATTACAGAATGTGTTGCACCCAGATCAATTAATGCATACAAACTACGAGAGGAGAGTCGGATGGTACCTGCCACCATGTCATTAGTAGCGCGAGCATCTCTTGCGGTCATTGCATACACTCTACCCTGCTCCTTTGGTTTAGGTTTGTCCCCGCCACTAGTGTTCTGAACAACCTGATTCCTCAGTGGCTCAAGGCAATCTCTAACTTTGTGTCCCATCTTACTACAGTTAAAACAAGCTCATGGTTCCCTGTGGCAAGCCAATGTCGGATGCTTTCCCCACAGGTCTTACAATTCTCAATTTGTCCCCAATTCGCATTCCATTTGTCCTGACCTTGGTCCCGTCTCTGATCTTGTCCTTGGTTCCGATTTCGACTCCATTGATTTGACCCCTTCGATCTATTATCATCTATGGTTCTCCTCTTGTGCCCTCTGTAACTACCTCCTCGATAACCTGATTGACCCCGAGAGTTATTTTCTCGATAACCCGACTAATCCCGAGAGCTACTTCCAAGACTCTCAAAATCTTTTTCTCCACCCTCTTCTTTTGATACTTTGCTGATACATGTTCAAGAATTCTAGCCCGGTTGACAACTTCAGCATAAGTCTTCAACTGTAAGGCCACCAATCGATGACTAATTTTTGCGTCAAAGCCTTTTTCAAACATACTGGCCTTTTGTTTCTCATTCTCAATGAGACCAGGAGCGTATTTAGATAGCTCAATGAATTTGACAGCATACTCATCCACTGTCATCTTTCCTTGTTCTAGATTTAGGAATTCAACCAGCTTACCGTCCTACACACTTTCAGGAAAATATTTCTTGTAGAAAACCTCGAGGAAATTCTCCCATGTGTATTCTCCCGCCCCAGTTGCTTCAACAATTCTCATCTCGGACTGCCACCATTGATCAACCTCTCCTTCGAAGTTAAAAGTGGCGAGGTTGACCGTTTGTTCACTCATGAGGGTCGTCGTTCTAAAAATCTTCTTCATACTTTCAACTTATATTCCTCTAGTTTGATGGTGCCTAGCGCGCCTGAGAAGGGTTTAGGGCTTCTCTTCTAAAATATGTCAAGGGGGTCCTTTGCTACTGTTCGAGGTTGAGGAATTACAGGCGGAGGTTGCGGTGCAGCAGGTGGAGGTTGTTGTGCAACAAGCTGAGGTTGCAGTGCAGCAAGCTGTGGTTGTGGTGCAGCAGGCTGAGGTTGTGGTTGGACAATTTGACCAATCATGTTTACAGCTTGGGTCAAATTTTGTAAAAGGTTCATCATAAGGACAGGGTCCACTAAAGCGGGATTTGCTGCGTTTGGCTGAGGCACTTCAGGGATAGAGTTTTCATTACTCATATTAAATTGGGTTCTAGATTGTTCCCACACACTTTCAAAAATGAAGTCTTCTACTACTCTTCCTCCCCTGTTTCCTCAGCCGGGACCACGGCCTCGGTTAGTGGTACGTCCTCTACGTGCCATATTATAATGATACAAAAACGAGGAAGTGTCAAATGATGTCTAAAATTTCATCATGCTAAGGTGTGATCGCTAACTGTTATGACGTATTGGAAACAATCTACACACTTGTTTTGTAATATCATATTTCCTTCCCAAAGTTGTTCTCATAATCTTATGCTCTCGAAACCAATATCAAATACAAAATACTAGATCTTCGTGCCCGTGCCTATGATACGGTGTCCGTATATCTGATTTCGTAAATTGAAACGACGACGTCTAAATAGAAAGTGTGATTTTAAAAAATGTTACAATTGAGGGGTGCATTACTTCAAGTGGTAGTTGAGGGGTGCTATTCGAGCTCGACCCATAGTTGAGGGGGTTATTTGTAAGGAGTTATACGTAACTGACTTATGAACAATTGATTTTGCGACGGAATCAATCCCCATGGCCAGATAGTCTCAGTCAATCAATTGAGCTCTATTGTGAGATTATATTAATGTAAGATTGATGTTTTGTAAGGGGTAATAGTTTAGAAGATTAATCTCAGGGTGTGACTGCTCATAATATTAATTGTAGGGGGTGACTTTGTAGTAGAGTGAGAGAAAATAGAGAGTAAAAAGTGGATAACTACTCTCACACATGTGAATGTGAAAGTAAATCTCAACCATTAAATTTTTTAAAATAATTTAATCTTAATCTTTAAATAGCTTTAGTCAATTGCACATGTGTGAGAATGAGTTCTATTGTAATATAGATAGTTGAAAGTAAACATTAATGTATTCAAAAATAATCTCCCAAAATTTATTAAGTATAAAAAATTCAACTCACATCTCAAAATTTGGACACACTTAGTGTATTCCATGTCTTATGACTAAAAGAAAAACAAGAAACCATCTGAACAAAACTAACGACTATGATGGCCATAAACAAAATTAAATACTAATGCAGGGGTATTGTCCAATCTAGATTCCAGACGACTTCCTCTTCGATCGAATCAGAATCATCATTATTATGATCGACATTAGCGCTAGCCTGCACCCCCACGTGAGCAATAGTGTTGGCATCAACTTCTATGTCGACAATGTCTTCACCTTCATCTCTTTCCTCAAAGCCTGGATTCTCTTCTATGTTTGGACCATTATCTATGGCCATTTGGAGTGTGTCCCACGAGTCCTCAAAACTCCCCTGTGTCTCACAGAGTCTGAGGTGCATCTCCCAATTGTGTGCCTTAGCCTTTGTGATATCATCATTAAGCTTATGCAAAGTGTACTGGACATCCTTTAACACATGTGTTTG
This sequence comes from Codonopsis lanceolata, assembly GCA_013146195.2. Classification (NCBI taxonomy): domain Eukaryota; kingdom Viridiplantae; phylum Streptophyta; class Magnoliopsida; order Asterales; family Campanulaceae; genus Codonopsis; species Codonopsis lanceolata. The sequence continues at coordinate 5,275 of JABEVN020001523.1, forward strand.
TCTTCGCAGTTGAGTTTCTAGCTCTCTTTTCTCTTCTCTCAACTTTTTTATGATCTCATCTGCTTCAATTAGCTTATGGTTTGTCCTAACTAACATTCTCTCGGTAACTTCCAGAGGCAAAGCAATAGACTTCCGAGTTGTTGTTTTACGCGTCATTCCTACTAATGAACAGAAGTACATCAGTTTTTTAACGAAATAATCATTTACTTAGTCATTTGTTAGATCATAACTTAATTAGCTATTATCAAAACTTATTGCTACTGAGTAGCCAAGGGTATACAAAATCATAATCATATTCTCTCGTCATCTCCATCTTCCACCATTCTAATGCTAAGACAACTCGGATCTAAAGCCTAAGCTCTGATACCAATCTGTAACGCCCCAAACTCGGGTCCGATCCTTTTGGACACATATCTTGTCACGTCACTACAAATTCAAACTTAAATAATGTTTAAATCAAATGTCATCCAACTAGAACACATATTATACATAACTCGTAAAATAACATAAATAGAAAATTCCATAAAACGTTAAAATTGAAAAAAATACTACCTAATGATAAAGTTACATTAAAAAAATTAGAAAAAAATTAAGACACGCACAATTTGAAAATTGTTACCATTGAAAAAATTAAGACACTAACACAATTCTACAAAAAAATCAAATTAAAACTAGAAAAAAGACCATGGAATCCACGAAACCACCTTCCCCCCCCCAACCGCGTGTGATGCACTTTGTGTAAGTGGTGCACCACACCGCCTACTTTCCTACACACCTCTCTTTTTTTTTCCCTCTCATTTCTTCTTATTTAAGAAAGATTTTTTCTCTCTCCTACATGTCAATTTAGGAAGATTGTTATCATCAAATGTGACCTCTTCTTATTTAAGAAGAGAGCATAAAGAAGAAAAAAAAAACCTACAGTGATGCTCTCAGAAGATTCGAATCTAAGTTCATTACAAAGAGACCCTCGAAATCCTACAGGGAGGCGACAGACATTTCACCATGGCGGGACTTAGATTTGTTCATCTTCGATAGCAAAGGGGACCCTCAAGCAGATTTGGTGATAGAAGAGAATTTTAGTCCGATATAGAGAGAGTCTGCCGGCAAGTGTTAATTCGTTCGAGGATGGGAGGCAGTGTTTTTGCTATTCCAATCTGAAACAACAGCGTTGTGTCTCCTATGGAAGCCATAGTAGGCGATGGGCGATAGCAGATTTGGGGCTGCTCAGTCACAGAGGCTAAAAGGGAATAAGACGAGTGAGGTGCACGCGCGTCGTCATGGCGTGAATATTAGCGGATGGAGGCGAGATCGAACCAGGAGGCTGTGAGTCGTCAAAATGGGTTGAGCCCATTGGGCTTCCCGCCCGCCACCTAAAGAGGTGGGTTGGGTTGGTATTTTTTAGGCCCGCCACTTTTGAGCCAAATGGCGGGTTGAAGTGGGTTGTGGGTTGGCTCGCCTAGAAAAAGGCTTGGGCCGGGCTAACCCGCCGCCACCTAAAAGAGGTGGGTTGGGTTGGTATTTTTAGGCCCGCCATGTTTTTTGGGCTGGCCCGCCACAGAGGCTAATGGTGGGTTGAAGTGGGTTATGGGTGAATATTAGCGGATGGAGGCCAGACCCATTTTGACAGCTCTAGGGGAGGCACGTGGGCTTCAGAGTATTCAAAATTCAAAAAGGTATACAAAATGATTATTTTGAGTGGTGAGTTTAACTAGCTAATTACCAAAAGCAGTTAAAGTGATCACGAAAATTATACTCCCTCCGTCCCTAAATAATCGTCTGGGTTGACCCGGCGCACAGTTTAAGAAAAAGTAATTGATTTGATTATTTATATTGATTGAATATGTAGTTTCCTTTAATGTCCATATATATGTGGCCCATAATTAAAGTAGAGCGAAAAAGTAAGGATAAAGTGGTAAAAGTGATGTTCGAAAAATGTAAGTTTCAAAGTGGACTATTATTTTGGGACGAACGAAAAAGGAAATGATGACGATAATTTAGGGACGGAGGGAGTAGATATTTAGAGCTGTCAAAATGGAGCTCGTTTTGCTACCTAAATGTAGTGGGTTAATATGAGTTTAGTAAGAGAAGGATCAAGCGGGTTGAGCCAACGGTGGGTTATGGGTTAAGGCGGGACAAATTGACCCATCATTTAAAAATTACAAATAACAAAAGCCACAAATTTAAAATTATAAACTTAAATCATTTTCGTTCAATACGTGAGATTACATTTGATATTTGAAATATAAATAAAATTATTATGGATTCGTTAAAAAGTGACACTTACGCAACAACATATGTTATAATAAGACAGTTTATCCGTAATATTTATGAAAAAAAATTACAAAAACATACAAAAAGAGTAATGATAAAATTGTTTTTTTATTTCTTTTTACTTCTCCTTTTACATTAGAGAAGTTGTTAAAAAAAAATACTATTCAGAAAATAATTGTAGAAAATATAATTTCTTTTACTGAATTGTGATATTTTTTATGTTATTTATTATTAATTTTGTTTTTTGATTAATTTAGGGGAATAATTGGTGGATTGATCTGTCTAACCCATAACACATGATGGTTCGGCTAGGTTGGCCAATTTCTAGGCCCGCCACATTCGTGGACTGGCTCGCTCCACCCCGTCCCGCCAAATGAGGGTTATTGTGGGTTGCGAGCTGACTTGCCCCACCAACCCATCTTGACAGCTCTAAAGATATCATTGAGAGAGAAAAACACTAGGGATAGGTTTACGAATTCATTTCCAAGGAAAAAATCAATGATTTTGGGTTTGAACTAATCACCTAGGTTTGACAACAGGAATTCCAAATTTAATCAATACTTTTTGATCCAGCACTATTAATTCTAATTCTAGCAACAACCTACACTTGGTCAATGTAAACTTAGAAAGAGAATAACGCATTAAGATTTGTAAAATTCGTTTAGCTTTCGATATTGTGGTCTATAGCTAATTACATGTATCAATTCATTTAGCTACATCATGAATTTAAATCCATGATGTAAATTCCTATGTCATACACATGAGATCTTTGCTCGATCTCAAGCATGTGAAATAAATCAATTGAAAGGTAGCTAATCTCTCAAAACATTAATAATAAAAAATACACTTCCACAATTATAAATCAAATATAAACCTTAATCAAATCAATATAACATTTTCATGAATTGACAACCCTTAACCGTAGCTATATAAATTTAGTTCATAATTAAATAAATATAATCCATAAAATTCGAAAGATATATGAAATTAAGCATATGAGATAGACGATGTCCTTTTCTTTTAGTTGCATGATGTCTCAGTTTATTTGTCCACACCCCGTTGGTTAAATTCTTTTTCATATCTTAATACATTTACTCCTTTCGTTTTGAACAAAGAGTCTATTATTTTATTATGGAACGTTTGACTTAAAGAGTTTACTTTCAAAAATTAAGGCATAAAAATATCATTGTATTACTAATGAATTACTAAAACTATTATTTTCTTAAAAAAGTTTCTTTTTCATACGGTGAGTCTTTATCCGAAACAAATGAAATATATTTCTACAAAATACCTAAATTGTGTGTGTGTGTGTGTGCATGTGGATATGTTAAACAAGAGTTTTACACTTACTAGCTAAACTCGGATAAGGTCGATTCCCTGCAAAGTAGAGATATGACCAACACTTAAAATTACAGGAAAACAAGAATCAAAATTATAGATTATTATTGAGTGACAGTATCATGAAAACTAAAATTCAAATAAACATGACTAACACTCCAATGGCAATCATTTTAAATAATTTATTGAAGATATATATAAAATAGCTGTATGAGATATCTTATATTCCAGATTATTCGAAAATCCCCAAATCCCAATTACCATAATCAAAATCACCAAAAAATATGTCAGATAGGTAGCTTCTTCTTTTCGCAAGAGAAATAAATACAAACAATTGGAAAAAAAACTCCATCATGCAATCTATGAAGTACCATTTATTATATAAAAAAAATCAGGGGCAAACTGGCGGCCTGATTGCACGTGCCAAACACAATTGGTTGTCCAAATTCGTTTGTAAGTATATAAATTACATATAAATCTCTCAGTTATGAACTCAAATGGAAATCATTTTAAATTATTTATTGAAGATATATATGAAATAGCTATATGCGATATCTTATATTCTAGATGATTCTAAAATCCTCATATTCCAATTACCATAATCAAAATCACCAAAAAATATGTCAGATATGTAGCTTCTTCTTTTCGCAAGAGAAATAAATATAAACAATTGAAAAAAAAATTCCATCATGCAATCTATGAAGTACCATTTATTATATAAAAGAGATCAATAGCAAACTGGCGACCTGATTGCATGTGCCAAACACAATTGGCTATCCAAATTAGTTTGTAAGTATATGAGTTACATATAAATCCCTCAGTTATAAGTTTTGTTTAAATTACTTTCTACGACCAATAAGTAAGTAAATAACCCATCAGTTATACGTTTTGTTTGAATTTTCTCCCTCCACAACAATTACAACAATGTTTTCCTTTAGAGTTGATTCCAAACCAATACTGTGCCTATGGCACAGGCACAAGCATCCATTTACTAAATAAAAAGACACCGCTGTCCACGTGGCAACTTGATTTTTTTTCCTATCTAATGTATTATTTTATATTTTAACTATTTTTAAAACAAAAATCCACCACTACAATTTTTCCTTCCCACTATTCATGTGTGTGTATATATATATATATATATATATATCAGAACGTTTCAATGGTTACTTTCAATGATAACCATTGATAGTTATTATTTATATCAATATATCATCAATTTGATCAAAAATAAAAGGTTGAGATTTAATCGGATAATACAATTAATTCACATCAAAATAATACAAAATTTTAATTGCATTATTCATCTAATCAATAAATCTCACATATTGAATGACATAAGTTATCTACATTTTCGCGCACTCATGCCACATAGGTTAGCGACCCGCACGACATGGGTTTAAGAGTTGGCTTGATTTGTAATTTTTTGTCTTGTTTTTTTCCCGGTAAGTTAGGTATAAAAGAAAACCCTATGAGGGACACAATTTTAGAAAGGAGAAGAACTAGATAGAGTATTGAAACCACTTTTGATTCTCTATGATTAATTGTTCAAGAATGTTTTCATTAATGGAATGTGTTGTTTTTAAATTCATGATGAGCTAACCTCATCTTTCTAGAAATTTGAGTTAATGTTGTATCGAAACCTTATGTCCTAATATAATTCACATTCAAACAATTGCCTTTTTCATGATATCATTAGTCTTTTTTGCAAATCTATTAGGGTGTTCTTGTGAGATTTATTTATTTATTGATAAGTAAGTGTGATCTCTTGTTGGTATGAGGATTGGAACCATGAACCTCAAGATTTTTGCCTGAATGCCCTTGCCATCTATGGATATAATGAATTGCATGACCAAAGTACGTAAGTTGTATGTTTGCCATCTTTTGAGATGTTTAAGTTCTATTGATTCATGACCACGCTATGCTAAGATAGGGTTTATGATCATTGTTCTTTGTATGCTTAACTTAAGATGCAAGTAAATCATAATTCCTAACTTTCCCAAATCTTGATACTTCTCATATTACTTGTTTGATTTTTTTTGATAAAGGTAAAATATATAAAATCAAGAGCCAAAGCAAGTGACCCGTTCTTCTATACTAGATGTATCGATGTGTGATCTGCCCTGCACACCACACAAACAAATAATTGAGCAAATAATTTGAGTGACCCTAAATATAACATCAAAATCTCTAAACGTAACACCATTTAATACATAAAATGACCTAAATACCCCTTTTAACATTTAATAGATACTCACTTGTGATACACATTTGCGGATGTTTTAAAAAACATTCACTTACACACTTGCAGATGTTTTATAAAACATCTGCTAGTGTGCAGCGGATGTTTTGTCCGAAATCGAAAAAAAATACAAATCAACGATTTTTTGTTCGTAATTAAAAAGAAAAAATAAAGTGAATCAAAACCAATCCAATTAACACTCGATATCATGCAGGGGCGGACGCATGCATTAGGCTTGGGGGGCAGGTGCACCTCTCAACTTTTTTTTTTTAATTTTCACTATGTAAAACAACGCCGTTTTACATAAGTGACACCACTCAAGTTTTCCAGATCTAGGGTTACTTCGCAATTCGCACTTCGCACACCAAAAAAATCAAACGACAAAAGAACTAAAGAAGTGAGCGTGGAGACTGCGACTGGAGACTGCGACTGTTGTCTGTGAGCGAATCGTCGAATACGAGTGAGCGAGTGAGCGTCGACTACTCGACAGTCGACTCCGTCGAGTGACACCGGAGTCCGGAACTTCCGGAAAGTGGGAACGATTGAACGAAGGTCGAAGGCTCGAAGTCGAACTGTCGAAGCACTCAAGCACAGCCGCTGGAACTTGATTACTTGAAGCCGGAAAGCCAGAGCTTGACTGGAGAGTGGAGACCGAGAGGACCGAGCAGAGAACTCACCGACCGCCGGCGAGAGGCGGCGGCAGGCACGAGAGGCCGAGGTAATTTCCTTTTTATGTTTCTCACTTTCTCCAATTCTTCAATGTTCATGACTTCAGTGACTCAGTCTTCATTCAATCATTCTTGATTCTTCAGTAGTTCAGTTTCTTCAATCTTCACAGCTTCACTTAATTGTTATTTGTTAAATGTTAATCACTTCAATGCAAGTCTTCAATTCGGCGTTTCTGAATTCTGATTTGTGAATTGTGCATAGGAATTAGGAAATTCGAAATTAGGATTTAGGAATACCAATTACAAATATTTTGGGTTCTTCTGTTCCGTTCATGTGGCTAGTGGCATCGGACTGTGGGAATTGCCGAATTGGGATTGGGATTTTCGGATTTCAGGATTTGTAATTGTCATTTGTGTTTGTGTTGTGGGGTTTTTGACTTTTGATAAAAATCACAAATTGAAATTGCATAGCAGCATATGTTATTATGATGAATTTGCTGGAATTTGGAAAGTGGAAATTGTGGTTGGGGTTTTTGACTTTTGACAAAAATCACAAAATCATTAAAGTCTTAAGTCTATGTAATGATGAATTTGTTGGAAGCCTGGAACCAGTAAATATTTTTTTGTTATTTTGTGTAGTTGATTAACTAATTTGATAGTTTAATTGATAAATTTGTTGGAATTGTTTATATTTATCCGAAATTAGGGCTTTTGATTTTTGAATTTGACTATTTGAGGTTAAAGTCCGATGAATTTGCTGAAATTTGTTTGTTTGTTATTGTTGGGAATTAAAGTTTATGATGAATTTAATTTTTGAAATATATTAATATGATAAATGACTATTAATTTAAGGCTTTTGGTCTTTTTAACAGGGTTTGACGTTTTGCTTTTGAGGGAATATGGAGAGATTTTTTAAACGTAAATTGGCAGAAATTGGAACTAGTATATTAGGAGGGGGGGTTGAACTGGTGCTTCTAGTGGTGCATCTGCTAGTACTCAAGAGTCCATTTCCATAACTTCAACTATAAAAGATTTTGTTGATGTGAATAGTCTTCATTCAGATCCTGCAGAATGGAAAAAGATACATGAATTTCACCCAAACCAAGTTGATCAAGTTAGAAGAGCTTATCTGTTAAAGGGGCCTTGTCAACCCCATGGTCATAATTTTCCTCAGAAAATGATAGGAACTAAATTGCGCCGTTTTAATCCGGATTGGTTTAATCAGTATGCTAATTGGTTAGAGTATAGCATGAAAGAAGATAAAGCATATTGCTTGTGTTGTTATTTGTTTAGTAATCAAGTCACCAATCAAGGTGGTGGTGGGGCATTTGTAAATGAAGGTTTTTCTGCTTGGAATAAAAAGGATAGGTTGGATTTGCATGTTGGTGCAGTTAATAGTTCCCATAATTTGTCATTAAAGAAGTGCGAGGATCTAATGAGACAAGAGCAATCTATTGCAGTTTGTCTTCATAGGCAATCAGACATTGAAAGAAATGAATATCGACTTCGATTATGTGATTCGATTGCAACTTGTAGATTTTTATTGCACCAAGGGTTGGCTTTTCGTGGTCATGATGAGAGTGAAGGTTCTTCGAATAGAGGGAATTTTCTTGAAATGATGAAGCATTTGACTATTCGTGATGAGAAAATGCATAATCTTGTTCCTAAAAAAGCTCCAAAACTAAATTGCCAAATGGTTGCTCCAAGCATTCAAAAGGATATTGTTAATTGTTTTGTTGCAGAAATAGTCAAAAAGATAATTGAAGAGTTTAAAGATGATTTTTTTTCATTGATGGTGGATGAATCTAGTGATGTATCTGATAAAGAACAAATGGGTGTGGTTTTGCGATTTGTCGACTCATGTGGGAATGTGAAAGAGAGGTTTATTTGTGTAGTCCATGTGATGGAGACTTCTGCTTTGTCTTTAAAATCTGCTATTGATAATTTGTTTGTTGATTTGGGTTTGAGTTTGATGAAAATTCGGGGTCAAGGCTATGATGGGGCAAGTAATATGAAGGGTGAATTCAGTGGGTTGAAGACTTTGATTATGAATGAAAATCCGTCTGCATATTATGTTCATTGTTTTGCTCATCAACTTCAATTAGCTCTTGTTGCTGTGGCTAGAAAACATGTTGCTATTGTAGACTTTTTTAGCATGATTTCCACCTTAATGAATGTTGTTGGAGGTTCTTGTAAGCGTAAAGATATGATTCGACAGAAACAAGCAGAAAAAGTGGCAGAAGGAATCAGGAGTGGTGTAATTGAGACAGGAACAGGATTAAATCAAGAGTTAAGTCTTCAGAGGGCTGCCGATACACGTTGGGGATCTCATCATAAGTCATTGTTGAACTTAGTTAATTTGTTTTCTTCTGTTCGTGAAGTTCTTGAAGTTGTTTCATGTGATGTTCCTGACACAACGAAAAGAGCTCAAGCATCTGGTTTATTGCGATATTTGGGATCATTTGATTTTGTCTTTAATTTGCAATTGATGTTGCTTATATTGGGGTTCACAAATGATTTGTCATTAGCTTTGCAAAGGAAAGATGAAGATATTTTGAATGCTATGACACTTGTTAAAGTAACTAGGATGCGATTGCAAACAGAAAGAGATAATGGATGGGAATCTCTTCTAGGTAAAATTAGTGCATTTTGCAATAAGCATGAGATTGATTGCTTAAACATGAATGATGACTATGTTAATCCTTGCAATCCTCGGCGTAAAACAAACATTTCTAACGAATTTCATTATCGTGTGGAATGTTTTTATGCCATTATGGACCAGCAGCTTTTGGAGCTTAATGATCGGTTCAATGAGGTCAATTCTGAGTTGCTTCTTTGTGTTGCTAGTTTGAGTCCAATTAAAGGTTTTGCTAATTTTAGTGTTACAGCATTGACAAGAATGACTCAGTTTTATCCTCATGACTTTTCTATATACGAATGTATGACTCTTCAGAATCAACTAGAGACATATATTATTGATGTGCGATTGGACGACAGATTCAGTCAATTGAAGGGGCTTGGTGAGTTATCTGCATTGCTAGTACAAACAAACAAATACTTGTCGTACCCGCTGTTGTATCGACTTTTGAAGTTAGCGTTGATTTTGCCAGTAGCTACAACAAGCGTGGAAAGATGCTTCTCTGCAATGAATATTGTCAAGACAGATTTACGAAATCGAATGTCCGATCAATTTTTAAATGATTCTCTTGTATGTTTTATTGAAAATGACTTGTTAATGAGTGTTACAGATGACGATGTAATTCAACGTTTTCAACGTATGAAAACGTGTAGGGGACAATTGTAATTTTCAAAAAAATTATGTAATAGTATTAATTTGTGACACCGCTGAAGTTTATGTCTGGATCCGCCACTGATATCATGCCTTAACAATGAAAACCAAATCAACAATTATGCGTAATCAAAATTACGTGAAGGGGGTAGAGAGAGAGGTGGTAATATAATTTAAATGTGGAGAGAGGTAGTGAAGTAATTTTATCTTTTAAATAATGTTACGTTTAAAGATTTTGGTGTTACGTTATGGTATTCTGAATAATTTTTCAAATAAGCCATTGATCCCTCTTTACTATCAAACACCCGTTGATTTCTTTCTTTCCAACTCATCAAGCAAGCATCCAATGGGGTAGCCTCCCAAATCCTATATCTACTCTTACTTCTCCCAAAAAAAAACAACCAGCTCTACAAAAGATCCTTCATAGAGCTTGGCATTACCCATCTATATTATAAAACAGTTAGAGAATTGACTAGATCTATTCAGATGTTGAGATTAATTTATTTTAAAAAATTTAACGGTTGAGATTTACCCACACATTCACATGTGTGAGTAGTTATCCATTTTTAACTCAATATTTTTTCTTTTCCTATTACAAGTCACTCCCTACAATTAATATTATGAGCAGTCACCCTTTTTTCTTCTCCATGTGTTTTATCTTCATATTACAAACTCACACCCTACGATTAATCTTCTGAACAGTCACCCCTTATAAAACATCAATCCTCCAACTATCACTTGAAGCAATGTATCCCTCAACTGTAACATTTTTTTAAATCTCACATTCTATTTAGGCACTGTCATTTCAATTGTAGAAATCAGTGCACCGTGTCATAGACACAGACATGAAGATTTAGTGATATATTAAACTAGGGATGACAAAATGAGTGTTATAGATAATCATGAGTTAGCCTACCATAGATAATACGCTAACCCATCATAACACCCATTTTTGCCACCCCTATATTAAACAACCCAAAAAGCATGTTCCATAACTCCCCTACAACCTAACAATGGAGCATTATATGATTAACACTCTTCATTCAACTTACATAAATAACACCAGTTAGTTTAAATTATATCTCTAATCCTCAAATTATCAACTATTAGAATCACTTCATTTGCTGCCTCCCACGCCAAAGAGGCCACCTTAAGGAAACAAGTTCTTGTGGCTACTATCCAGTTTTGAGTAGTATCCTTTCACCAACAAAAGCTTACCTCCAAAGAGACAATAATATTTGCAAAGGAACTCACAAATATCAGTTTCTATAAATATGAATAAAAGAATACATATGTTGAGTTGATCAACTCTTTCAAGGTGCACTTCTAGTACTGATCATGAACAAGTTGGCAAGGCAAACCCTCAAAATAACAAGAATGCCAATCCAAAGTTCACGTATATAATTCATCTAGCTAGTTAATTCTGTGCGAATATTGAGAAGCAACACCCTAGTTCTGATTAATATCCTAAAAATGCACTCTATTTCAACTTCAAGTTCTTCCATGGTAATCTCAACTGCCTTCAATCTCTTGTTGGCGCTTTCGAGTTTCTTTGCATCACATTTCTCCCACAGCCTTAAGCTATTCACGCGCATAAACTTGCATTGGGAAAATCATTTTGCTGCGTATTTGGCTAGGGTTAGGGCTAGGCATAGACATAAGCAACATTAGTGACTCTAAAATAGACATGGTTGTTTCTCTCACTTCCTTTAGAACACTAACCACAACCAGAAGGTTATGGTCTTTAACGACCCGAGCCCGAGAGTCCGTCCTTGCCCAAAGCCCACTTGGGTTATCACACAAGCCAACCCAAAAGTCCATGAATGATGTTGGTGCCAGTAGTAGTGCATGTCTACTTTATAAATCAAACACAAGTCTCACATCTACCCGATGTAGGATTGGGGTATTACATGGTCAATAGGCGAGACGTCTTTGGAGATAGACGTACTCTTCATTCTTTTTAGTGAGCTCAAGCGCTTTAACTTGGATGTTCTAGATATCCAGCTGCAGCAGCTTATTTCTAGTCTCTTTTGAGTTCGGAAAAGGCTTCTAATTCTAAGGAAATATTTCACTGTCTTCCTAGTGTGGAAACTGCATAAATGAATCAAAAACTGTGTACTATTCCCTAAGCTACATCTCTTAAGGCCACTGTCAATCTTATGGCTCACGTATAATAGTCTGAGTTCACAGATCAGTTTACATAGGTTGCTGGAAGAAAATGCAGCCTGATGTTGTAGCTGCCGTTCAACCTTTTTTCCATCAATCTCGTTATCATTCTAAATTTCCAAGTACCATGACTTGCTCATTCATAGGGTAATAGGTGAATAAGAATGAAAGTGTGAATTTTCATAAAAAGGGAAGCACATATATAGTAAATTAGCAAACCACAAATGCCCTCCCTGTTGTGTTACTCTTTCATTGGACACCTTTCTCTTTGATACAACAACACAAGTTTTCATTCATAGCAAAATCCAATCGATCCGCCTAAACTCCCCACCCACCGCCACAATGGATGATTGAATAAAACTTCCTACCCACTATCACAGTGGACGGTGCTGCTAACCTTATGGCTCAAAACTGCCACCGTGAATTTTTTAGATTGGAGAATTGAATCCTAATTGATCTATCTGTGACAGAAAACTTTACCCAAATTAATATTTATATGATCAGATTTCATTGTATCAACGCAAATTAATATTTCCGTGGATTGGCTTATGCTCAACTTTATACCATGGTGATGTTGGAGCAATCACAAATCAGATTGAATATGAGTCCATGAAGTATAATATTCCAAGAATATTTACGTAGCCTCGGACAACAGGTGAACAAACTTAGGGATGCAAACTGAGGTAAATCTTTTGATTAGTCTAAATCCAATTCTTCTAATTTTAACAATACAACAATGTTCTACATCTTCTTAAGACAGTTTGGCTATAATGATTGAATCTATAGTATTCTAAATTTTCACACACAAAAAGAATCAAAATTATATGAAACCCTAAGGTAGTCTCTGGCCGGGGCCATCGAATCAAAGTCATAGAATTGGACATGTGAATTTTTAAAGATAATTTGGTTAACATATTTCAATTGAAAATATGAAATCTTAAGCTCGAAAACGAAGCAGAAAGGATTGAAAGAGAAATGATAGATAGATACTTACCACCGTCACGCTTGGAGAAATATAGAAAGCAGCAAAGACCCAAGATCAGAGCCATAATTTGCTGCTGTCGAATCGAAAAACAAAATACAAAGAAGCTACCAAAGAAACAAGAGCTATATATATATATATATATATAATGAGAAGCGGCGCCAATGTCCAAACCCTAAAAGGAGCGCCAACACCCAGTGGTTTGGCAACTGACAGCATTTTTGTTTGTTTAACCAATTTACTTGCTAGAAAGACTACCATATCTTATGACATAGATATTGTGGTATAAAGTTGCTCGCTAATACTCTCTCCGTCCCTAATTTATTGTCCTGGTTGATCGATGCACCGTTTAAAAAAACATATTTGATTGGATTATTAATATTGGTTTAATGTGTAGTTTCCTTTAAAGTCCATGTGTTTGTAGCTTATAATTAAAGTAGGGTGAAAAAGTAAGGGTAAAGTGGTAAAAGTGATGTTCTAAAAAGGTAAATTTCAAAGTGGACAATTATTTTGGGACGAACGAAAAAGGAAAGGAGGACGATAATTTAGGGACGGAGGGAGTACTTAATACTAACACTTAGGCCAGTGCAACATGGCCTTGCAGGGCCCAAAATTCTAGAGAGCCTAATTTTAAAGAAGTGTAGGCCAGGTTTTAAAAGTATAGTATATACCATGTAACTTAAATACATGATTGTCTTTTTGGCTTAATGGAAATTGTTGGGTAATGTGAATACGTATGTCATGAGTTTAAGTCTTAGCCAAGCTTTCAATTTTATTTATTTTAGGTCCACTCTCTTCTTTGTCAAGCTAATTTCCTGCCCATCCATCTCACAATTCTCATAGCTTAATTATTACATTTCAAGCAAAAATCAAGTTTTTTTGTTGTTGTGTCTTTTTTTTTAACTTGAATTTTTAGTACAAACATGTTATCAAGAAAATATATATCCAGAAGTCAAAAAAGAAAAAGATTGATGGGGTATATCATTTTTGTCATAAATTGTTTAAATCGATGCAAAATAGTAGTTTTCAATAAAATTTTAATGATTATCTTTCTTATACATTTATAGGTGTTGTATATTTTCAATACTATGAACAATAAAAAGCCAAAAAAATTATTCGTCTAAAAATTGTATTTTTATATATTTTTAGGGGGCCTTTTCTTTTCTTTTCGCCCTGGGCCCCCAAAAATTCATAACCGCCCTGCTTACACTCCCCCTCTTAATATTTTAGATAATGTGGTGATGGATGGTGTGAGTCTCATTTGAATGGGTTAAGGCTTCAAATCCACAGTAGGTGTTAGCCTACTATGACTGGTGTCTTGATTTGAGGAGAGCTGCGCAACCTGTTAGCAGCCTTGTTCTAGTTGTTTGGATGCTACTTTGATGGTGTTGATCTTTTTTTTTCTATTCAGATTTATCTAAAAAAACCTTGTGTTCATCGTTCTCCATGTGATCATTAGTTATGCGTAATGAGTAAATCGGATCGGGAGAAACCACATGAATGCAGATTTTCAATAGAATTCATTTGCTCCTGATATTGATTGTTGTTACTCCGTGTAGCTTCTTTAGCAAAAGTTGATGTATCGATCGCAATACAAAAAAAGGGCCTATGGCGACACTAATAAAGTGTCAGAAACAAATGAAAAAGCGTCGAAAATTAAGTTACCGACACTTGTTTGACACTTGCGTTAAGCCGTAGCCTTAGTCGCAAATTTACGACATTTAACTAAAGTGTCGGTTAATTCCGACTCATTAAATAACTGTCGGAAATTAAATTCCCGACACTTTATGAAACACTTTGTTTACGTCATGGCTTCCCGACACAAAGCTGTAAATTTTGTAAATGTACAACACTAATATAAATGTTGGTAACTTCTGACACATTAGAGAAGTATCAAAGTTAAATTCTCGACACTTTTACCGACACTTGGAAATGTCGGATTACAATTGGATATTTACTAAATTAACATTTCATTTTCCAACGCTTATTTGTAAGTGTCTTTTATTTATGAATTATTTTTTATTGTTAAATATCAATAATTTTTGGCGTTTCATTCAAAAGTAATTTGCGTTTTCAATGTGTTGACTACATTGTGATTCAATATAACCATTGACATCATACAAAAATTAAACTATTATTTGTAAAGACTCATTTATTAAAGGGAAAGGATATTCTAATTATCAATTCATGTAAAATATTTCAAAATCTACCCATAAATAAAATATGAACAGCCAAAAGCTTGTTTCTAGAGTTTACTTGGAAATTTAAACTTGTATCAATCCATTTAAACAATCTCTAATAAAAAAAACCTAAAAATGAAATAAAAACTCCTACGTCATAATGATCAAGAAAAACTCAAATCAGCACGGCAATCAGCTAGAAAACTTGTCCAAGTACAATTACTATTTTGATTAAAAATCAACTAGAAAAAGTAAGTCATTATTCTTGTAGGATCAAACAAGAAGTTTTAGAAACTTACCATAGGAATACTTTCTTGGCATAATCATCATTTCTTTGTTTTTTTATTGGATGAGCCTAAAAGTATACAGCTGGTTATCCAAAATCAAATAGTTAAAGTAAATAACAAAAAGGGTACAACCCTATTGCCCCCACCCCCAATATGAATATTATACCCAAGGAATGGAAAGAGAAGAAATGGAATGAATGTTGATTCAATAACATGTTATCACAAAACTATTAGTTAAAAATAACTAACCTCGTGTGATGTATTATCGTTGCTTGAAAAATTCTTCAATAACTTATATCGCGGTCTTCTATGTTCTTGGTTATGAGAAAATTGTTTCAATGGTGATGTACTACTTGAATTATCAGGAACTTATTTGTTAGTAATTGGGCTTGTGGCCCGATTATTTAGTCCCGCCCACATGGAATATATATTTATATTATTATTGGTTAATTAGTTTCCTAATCCGAATGGGTTTAGGATTGACATAACTTAACCTACAAGAAATAGGGTTTCTTGATAATAATATAAATAGGGCAACTAAAGGGATAAAACCCTAACACAAAAACTGAAGAACACGTCTTCTACAAGGTTACGCCCTCTCTCTCTCTCTAAATCTATCTCACCAAAATGCTCCTCTAGCCTAACCATCAAGAGGCTTGAATTTGCGGTGTGAACCAAGATTGATATTCGTGCTACGTGATATCAATCCGACGAGAGACTTGCGGTTTGTTGTTCGTAACATACGAAAATCGTAGCTCAGCAAAGTCTTCCGCTTCGCCAAAGTTCAAGTTCGCATAAGGTAACTCATGATTACCGCTTGATATCAAACTTGTGTGATATATGTTTAGATATATCCTTCATTGGTATCAGAGTCTATACACTTGATTGCTCGTATCGTTATGCCATGAATTGCATGCTTTTGTTTTTGGGTTTGTTTAAAAGTTTTACCCGATAACGAACCAAATGGGTTTTCTTATTTTATGTGTCAAACTTTTTTTATTTTCGAGAGAAATTTATATGTCTGAGTTCCCTACGATGAGGCGAACAACATACTAAATTCTCGTTGAATACCGTTGGGTATTTTTCAAAATATCGCAAACTCCAGTTTTGTTGAAATATGATTTTTTTCCGAAACTTTGCATGCTGTTTTGACCTATTTATGTTCTGTAAAACCCTGGTTTTATGGATTGTACTTGTAGTACTCCGCGAGGGCTTTCCAAGGACATATTATATGCTTAATTTGGCCTTAAAATGAACGCTTTTATGGCCTCGCAAAGTTGGTTCACGATCACGCTCGCGAATCAATTTTTAGGGTTAAAAATTGACGTCAAAATGACCCCCACTCGCCTCGATGTGCGTGCCTTTGTGGCACTCCTTTTGATGTAAAAAGTACATCACCGAAAATACTCGATGAGACGAATCCAACGCCACCGCCCGTGAGATCATCTGGAGCACCTAAGGCGGTGCGTGGAGCTCACTCCTGGGGCGCTGGGAAGACGGCGTGAAGGATGAACAGACAACCATTGACTGGTCAACGGTCAACGCATTGACTGATGACATGTCTGTCACGTCACCTGCCACATTACCTGACACGTCAGCAGTGGGACCTACCCAGTGACTTAATTTTGATGATGTCATCATGATGTTAGCCCCCCACGCCATCGATGACGCCGTGGCGTCGGCCACCGCGTTTGCACATCATCGGTGACGCCGCCCTTCCGCCTAGTCGCTTTGTCCATGGAAGCCCACACGCGGTGGCGATTGCGGCGCGGCGCGTCGTGGTGCTTCGTTTGGAAACAAATGGCAAATGCGACTAATTTTGGCCTTCGAGTCCAATGGTGACCTCTGTTTTGATCAATTCAACCTTGAAATATTTGTTTTTGATTTTTCGGTGTATAAAAACATGTTTTTGATTTTTAAAAATTCAAAAATAATATACAAGGGTTGTTTTGTCATTCCGTTTAGATCTTATTTGGGATCGTTTCAGAAATTTTTAAAAATTCTTTGTGAATTTTAAACTTTTTTTAAGTCATTTTTAGCATATTTAATTGTCGTTTTTGGCTCTAAAATTGCAATTGGGGCTATACGAGACCCAATAAATTTATTTTCGCAGTGAAAATATTTATTACATGATATGTGGTTGATGGATTTGTTCTATCTTATTTCTTTTGTTTAAATCATCAATTTATGAATATTTTCATGTTGTGCATACTTTGGTTGTGATTACGAGCCTCATGGATTTTCTCCTTACGTGTATGATGTGATTATATTTAGTATTTGATTTTTAGAACAAAAGTGAATCGAAATATATATATGTTTATGTCTTATTTTTGCAATAAATTGTAGTGAAATGGCTTCTAAGAATGTAATTCGACCTTAACAAGGGTGAGAAATTGGATGACACAAACTATAGTGTTTGGCAAAGGAAAATCATGTGTTTGCTAAATGAGCAAGAGGTTCTTGACAACCTAGATATTTAGAACCGTAGATGGGTAATTTGACCATCACCCAAAGATCGCCAAATGCAGAATTTCTTAAATGGAAAAAAGAACGATTGATGTGCACGCTTTACTATGTCAGTAAAATGCATAATGATCCGATTGGCTAGTTTGAGGATTGCCTCGATCTAAACAAATGTGGGACCAAGATCGCTTTATTTATGAGAATACTGCTACAAAGTTGAGGACTTTGACTTACAAGTTTGAAAGCTATAAGATTGACTGTAAACGTGAACATTCTTGAACATCTACGTGAGATGTCCTGAATGATTCGTGATCTTACGCCGGCTGGTTCTATCTATCTCGATGCAAAGCAAGTTCAAGCGGTGATTCGCTCACCGCCCGACTCTTGAGTGGTTTGGCGCGTATCTTGACTCATACGCTGCATCCATCTCGGACTTTGTAGATGTATTCATGTTGAGCTTGAGGTCAGTAGCGAATCGCGATAAGTCTTTACTTGATCTTGCTCTTGTTTCCTTGAGGGTCCCGAAGCCACACTCAGCAACGCAAGAAACAAGCAAGAAGACTCGTAATTTGGGGCCCCAAAAGTGACAAGATTGTTAAACGCCGTAAAAAGAATATTGCTGCTGCAATAACCGCTGGTGCCTTGGGTCATTTTGTCGGACTTGTCCCGAGCCCAAGAAGGTATCACTTAATCCTATCTCCATGCAAAGTTGTGTTTGCTCTCATGTTTTTATTATTGACTCTCCCTGTGGACAGACTCAAGCTCAACCAAACATGCGACGAGGGATCGAGAAGGATTTTAGATTATTGAAAAGTTCTCATGGGTAAGAAGAATTTTCACGGAAATAGTTCTGTCTGCTTGAAGTCAAAGGAGTTGACTCTTACCAACTTCAATTGCGGAATGTATGCAACATTGACTCTTCATGAAGTTCTTTATGCACCCGCCGAATTTGACATAATCTATTATCAAGAGTACAATTGCTAGACATGGATATTCTTTTAATTTTAGTGATGCTCACTGGATATTTGTTTTGGTGATGAGATTTTGGGACATGGTTTCTTGTCGATAAATTTCTTTAAATTAGATTTGTTGGATTCCCATAATTCTTCTCTAATTCTTCTTCTTGCATGGTTTATGATGATTCTAACTACAGTTATGGCATGCTAGACATGGACATATAGGAAAAGATAAGATGACTAGATTGGCTAGAGAAGGCCTATTGGGTCTCTCACCAAAGTCAACCTACCCTTGTGTGAATCTTGTTTGGCAGAAAAGCTTGCCGAAAGCCTTGTAAGGCAAAAAAAGAGCCACATATCCATTAGAGTTAGTCCATTCGCATATTTGAGGACCAATGAATGTTAAGGCA
>JABEVN020001524.1:0-24518 GCA_013146195.2 Codonopsis lanceolata
TAGCTAATGATGCATTTTGAAGCACCTTAATACCAAACCATAGAATAGCCTCTACAGATTAGCTATTGAGGCACTTGTAGGCGTCATTTTAATAGTTTTATTGAGGCATTTGATGGTAGTTAGTACAGTTTAAATTTTTTTTAAGCGACACTTGTAAAAGTCACAATAGTTAACTTTTCACATTTTGAATTACTTTACGGGACACTTGTAAGTGACACTATCGAAAATATATTGAGGCTTTTACATTAGCCTCATTATGTTGAAGTCTGTTAAAGCACTTGAAAAAACCTCAATAGTCTATTAAGCTTCAAACAGCAACACTTGGACCAAGTGCCTCCAGGTTTAAAAAGCCTCAATAGATATCTATCGAGGCACTTTTAAGAGCCGCGAAAGGGGAAGATATAACTAGAGTTTAGAGTAAAAGTAGAGCAACTTTCTTCATTATAAGACTTCCTGTAGGAAGTTAAACTATATATACAAGCTAACAAACTGGAAAACACTAAAGATACATGATCCCCACTACTTGGCTAAGGTAACTACCAATACATTATGGGTACGTGGGTGTAACTAGATTATAACCATATCATTCCTCCGCCCTTGTATCATCCTTGTCCGCAAGGATAAAGATCGGAGTCATCCTCGGGAACGAGTCTGTTGATGCTGAAGACGGAGAGAGTAGCGTTGACCATTTGGGCATTGGTAATCTAGTTCTTGACGTAGTCAACGTCAAACTCAAACATGTCATTTTCTTTATTATACACCTCTGCAGGCACCTTGTGAGCCTCTTCACCCATTCCAAAATCTTGTGCACCATGGCAAGGAAAGAGGGAAGCAGGAGGCCCATAATTGTGTGAAGCAAAACTAGGACGTGGTGGTGGTAGTTGCGCAACGTTGGAAGTTATGGCTGTGGCCATTTCGAAATGAGTAAATGGGTTGATGTCGATTTTGCAGTTGTTGCACTTGAGTTCGTAAAGGATCGATTTCATGGAAGCATGAAGTTGATCAAAATTCAACTTGTGGCGGGCTAACGTTTCATAAACGTAGTGACGAAACTCTGTATTGAATTTTTTCTGAGAGTCCATTATTGGAACCTACTCTGATACCAATGATAAGAACAAAATTGAGGGGAAGATAGAACTAGAGAATTTAGAGTAGAAGTTGAGAAGCTATATACAAGGTAACAAACTGGAAAACACTAAAGATGCATGATCCCCACTACCTCGCTAAGGTAACTACCAATACATCATGGGTACGTGGGTGTAACTAGATTATAACCATATCATGTCACTAGCATTACTGCCTTTGTTTATAATAGAAAGAAAATGAAAATTGGAAAAGTTAGTTGAAAAACAAGAGACCATCTCCTTTGCACAAAATCTAACGGTTAACCCTCTAGTCCCACTCCCTTTTCCCCTCTCTCCGTGAATCGACCGACCGGCACGTAGAAAGAAAATGGTGTGAGTTGCTCACTTTGTTTTTACATCCTTAAATAACCATATCCCACTCATCCCTTACCCTCTCTTGCTCTCTCCCTCTCCCTAGTGTGTTCACTTATATCTTGCTACTCATCCCATTCAGTTTTCTTTTTCATTCTTTCTTTTTTGAACTTCTTTTGGTTGACAGGCTAGAATTTTCGAGGATGGGACGGAAACATGGAGGTGGAGAAAGGGGATGAAGGGATAATAATAAATAATATGGTGTTGGTGGAGATTAGTAGAACTCGAACCAACCAACTCACGATCGATAATGAGTTTGATATGGAAGGAGAGGCAGAGGATGACAACGAAGAACTAGAAAACGAAGGCATTCCAGTCCCTCTTTCCTGCAATTCATTTGATTGACACAAGGCGTTCCAGTCCCTTAATCGATAGAGCAAGCTTGTGATCCGCTTGTTCTTCATCCATCTGGGCAAGCTGTTCAGGTATACATCTAAAATCTCCACTCTACCCATGTGTGTGTAAACATTACCTTTATGGGCTTCGATTTATATGATACGTACGGAGAAGACAACTGACTCTAATTTTGCTTCCTTTTTCAGTTTAATACAAACGACGCTATTCATGGCATTTCTGGTGATCATCCCCATATATCTCGGAATTAATCTAGCAAGTCTTTGACTGATATATTGTTTCTTTTTGACAGTTTAAATTCTAAATGTAATTTTAATATAGTTATTAAATTTCTTAATATAGTTTTGTTTTCCTTTTCTTGTTTGCTCTAGCTCTAAACATTTATATGATTTTGTTCAATAAACAAAAATAAAAGGGAAGCGACAATGTTATTTAGTTGCAAGATTACACGATCTTATCAAGTAATTAAGTAGTTAAGTATGAGTTCATCCCTCCATTTTAATTTGAATTATTTTGTCAATTTGATCAATTTTTATTGTTGGATTGATTTTTAATGCAATCAAAAAAAAAAAATTTCCAAAATCATACTCTTGAATTATACTCCCTCGGTTTCAAAATAAGTGTCGTTTTAATAAAGTTTTTTGTTCCAAAGTAAGTGTTATTATATGATTTCAAGAAACATTTGTTTATATTTTATCAAAACTGCCCTTACTTATTACTTTCAAATCAAATGAAATGATGTTAGAGAGGGGATTGTTAAGATGAAAGAGAAAATACTAGTCTAACTTAATTACACTAAATAAACTTAAATAAGGGTGTATTAGTCTTTTTATAAGTTTCCTTAATCTGTATGTGAATTGTTAAAACGAGACTTATTTTGAAACAGAGGGAGTAGTACTTTCACTTTGACCTTTTTTTCCATTAATTCCCTAAAAAGTTCTCACTCTGTGGTTCCAAGCTCATCAATTACCCATTAACTCGTTAACTCGTCGTGTATTAGGCACTTGCACTTGTGCATTTGTCCAAGGGTATGAAGGGAATATCACAACAACGATGGTAATTAAAGCAGATGCGAGGAGAAAATGGTGATGAGAAAACATAGATCAGAAGTGTTTTCCAAAGCATTGAACATCATGGTTCACCTTATACAAAATGTTCCTTCAATTGAACTTGTGAACCCTAGCATCCTCGATCAATTGTACTTTGAGAACCCTAACCCCTAATTGGGTGTAGATATTGTGATTCGGAAATATTTTACGTTTACGAATGAAACAACCTAAATGAAAAAAGACAAATTTGCCTTCATGTTGATTCACGTGAGGAGCACATGATGACTTAACATAGCTAAGGCAAACGGTGTCTCATTCAGGGACTACTGTGACATGCATTTGATTAGTACAGAACTAATGGATCTTTGTAAAGTACAAGGAATAATGTTGTATTTAACATTTTTAATAACCTATATATTGTAATAAATTTCGCAATAACTACCAATAACTACCAATTTAAAAAGAAAAAAAATTCTCTATTTGAAAATTCTCTCACGTGTTCAAACCCTAGGGTTTTTGCTCAGCTATATTGTCGGCCAATGCTGGCCCAGGTGCTCCTCCGCTCATAACGTTGGAGCTTCCTCCTTTACCTGGACAAATGGCAATACAGATAATATAGCTGACAACAGGCCGTTAGTAGTTAACCAAATCTTCATGCGTTGTTGCCAACAGTTGAAGTTATATGCCCAGAGATTTTCTCCGGCATTCCCGTTAGGTCCACTTTTGGTATGAAGCCGATAGGATGATCTGACACAATTCCGGACCCTGGTCCATACCCAAACTTGGTAACACTAGAAACATTGACAGTTATAATAGCATTCACATATTCGCATACTGATATTTTTTTTCCAGAACTAGCCATGCTAACAAATGATTAAACTCCAAAAATATAGTTCTTCTTCAAGATTGTAAGAATAAAAGCGTTTGCCCAGCAAGTAAGTTGCAAAACTAATTAACTAGTTCAATATAAAATATAAAAGATAGTCACACATAAGCTACTAAGACAAAGCAAACAATGATGGATTATTGCAGAATAAAAGAAAACAGATTGTCAACTTTTATCTAATATAAGGTAGAGAAACCAATTGCAAGATGTCCAAGGCAAAACAAACAATGATAGGAATTACATAATAATACAAAAGCAAACTGATTGTCCATCTCAACTGTTCTTAACATAAATAGAAATAATTTTTCTTATTTGAAGAATTTATCAAACTTAGTGATCACATTAAGTATGTATATATCATATAGTGACTTTACATTTGATATCAGGATTAAGCTATGGAATCAAGAACCCTCATTTTTCAATTGACATTAGAGCTATACCAAAGCAAAATATATTACTCCCTCCGTCCCAAAATATATGAAGTTTTGGGAGAGATTTTTTGTTCCAAAATAGATGACACTTGTACTTTTCAAAAAACTTTTTTTTCCAATTCTAACCATATTTATTAGCTCTGTAACTCGTGTTTGGCTCTTTGGGCAAGAATATCAAGACACCTCATTAATGTTTGGATAATGATAGTTTAGTCTTTAGGAAAAATTACAAGCCGGTACATCTTTTAAAACATGTTTTCAAATCAATCCAGTCATTTTTTAAACATATCTTTTATATATAAATTTTGGGGTGAAAGTACATCACTGCCCCTTTGTATCGTAGAGGAAGAAAAGTCGTGGATAGGACTCAACTTTCTCCATTCGCTGAGTCCCGATGTCATCCAATGTTGGATTATGCGCTTAGTGACAGTGACCGGTCACTTCACTTTCAAGTTCAACCATCTCCATTCCCTCTCCCGTTCACCATCTCTCTCCTTCACCCAAATCCTCCACTCCTAGCCGCCATCTACGTATCAGTTCAACCGTCGTCTTCGCCGCCCAGCTCCCAACATCAACCCCTATCTTCCTCTCATAGCTGCCCAATGTCTTCTTCACCTTCGCCTCCAACCCAGTGATGTCTTGCCAAGCTTCATCCCCCTTCTCCATCACACATTAGCAGTGAGCGCGACTTCGCCGGGTGTCATCATCTCCGGTCGTCCTTCACCCAGATTCACCGGCTCCAGATCTGCAGTCTCCGACCCCAATGATTGAATGAATTTGGCTATGGAGTAGATATGGAATTCTCTCGCTGTCTTAATTACATATAGATATGGATTTGGTTCGTTTCCTTAAAAGCTGGACATTGGTGCAACACTGCAACAAACGTTATAGGTCCAGTTGTTTACAGTGTTTTCATAACTCTTGCAAAATAAGCTTACCACTGAGCCTTGATTTGATTTTTGAGTAGAAGTTCGGACATGAAGAATAAAACAATTGATATGATTCTAAGAAGTTCAAGTCGATTCAAGAAGGCATAGCTTACAGCATCCCAGTTGCAAGAAAATACTGAGAGCATTGAATTTGTTCCATGCAGCCAAGCCAACCCATAATCAGTTGTTTTATTAATGATTTGGGTATTTTTGACAAGCTGTTTATAGCGTTTAGTGTTTGTTTTTGGTATGAATTCACATTCACATACTAGTTTTAAATTTTCACTTTTTACTGCGTTTAGTGTTTGTTTACTACATGGGATTAATAATCAACCTTGCATGTAGATTGAATCGTTTTTTTTTGTATTTTACTTATTTTGATGAAAGTGTTGACTTGGAATTTATTGTGGGAGAGATTTCATTTCTGATTTGTTTGGCGTAAGATTAGCTGTTCTATATGATTGTTATTTTGGGTGAAAATTTGGTTTCCTTTACTGCGGCAGGAGATGAATTGGTTCCTTTTCTGAAAGAAGGTATTAAGAAGGAACCTGTTGAAGGTAAACCTGTGAGATCAGAGTGTCTTGATCGGGGAAGCTGTACAGGAGTTTGTTTGTCAGTGAACTAGCCGCCCAGATCGTAGGCATCAGTATTTTTTGCATCAGCAACCTGATGTCTGGTTGAAAAAATTGTGTGTGAAGGATGAACAACCCAGGCATCAGCATTTTGCATCGATGAAAAATTATGCGTGAAGGAGGAACAACTATAGGCATAAGCATTTTTGGCATCAGCAACCTGATGTCTGGTTGAAAAAATTGTAGGCATCAGCTTTTTTGGATTATTTTTCACCTGATGCCAAGCCTTGACATCGGAATTTTTTGATTTTTTTTACTTAAATAAATTGTCAAAACAGCCCTGATGCCAAGCCTTAGCATCAGCATTTTTTGAATTTTTTTTGGCTTGAATAAACTATCAAAACAGCCCTGATGCCAAGCCTTGGCATCAGAATTTTTTGATTTTTTTTGGCTTGAATAAATTGTCAAAACAGCCCTGTGCCAAGCCTTGACATCAGCATTTTTTGATTTTTTTTTGGTTTGAATAAAGTGTCAAAACATCCCTGATGTCAAGCCTTGACATCAGAATTTTTTGAATTTTTTTGGTTATGAAAATTTGTAAAAACAATCCGATGCCAAGACTTGGCATCAGCATTTTTGTTTTTTAGGCCGGATGACTTTTGTCTTCATTAATGACATTTTTGTCATTTGGCAACCAATTTGTAGTTATATGAAATGTCCAAAAAATTGATGATCCTAGATGAAAACATGTTTCTAAAATTGTACCCACTTGAAATTTGTCCTAGTCTTTATAATATGTTTCCTTTGTCTGTGTAAAAAACCCAAAAACGTTTAATAATCTCTATAGTAGTTAACCGTTTGCAATTATTATCTATAAACTTATTTAAAGAACCTGAAAACCCCTTCAGAGACTCATCAATTAAAGTACGAAATAAATTACGGGTAAAATAATAAAAATAACATTGAGAATAGAAAGTTGAAAGTTTTTCAACTTTAATACTCTTTCCGTTTCAAAATATATGTCGTTTTAGAGCTTTTCACACAGACCAATGAAACATGTTATAAAGATTAAACTGTCTTTATTTACTTTACTTCAAACATTAATGACGTGTCTTTTCATACTCTTTCCCAAAAAATCAAACATTAATGATGTGTCTTTTCATACTCTTGCTTAAAAAGTCAAACATAAGTTACGGAGTCAATAAATATGGGTAGAATTGAAAAAAAAAGAATTTTTTTATTGAAGATTACAAAGTGATATCTATTTTAAAACAAAAAAATCTCACAAAACGACTTATATTATGAAACAGAGGGAGGAGCGCTAGAGATGAATAATAAACGTATATCCCTAAGCACGTGTTAATGTTTTTAAAATGATAGGTCTTGGTTAACATGCACTAAAATGATAGTTGTCGAGATAAAAAAAACTTCTTTCATTTTATAAAAAAAGTTAGGTTTGAGTCTATCTATAGAAATGAATATTGAAAATAATAAAAATAACATTCATAATTGAAAGTTGAAAGATTTTTTTAAACGGCTTGAAAAAGTAAACATAAACTTTTGGGTAAAATTTTGACCGGTCCATTTTATAAAGTTTTCTAGCCTCTCTAGTCCACCGCTCTTTATTTCAATCATAAAAGTTTATTTTTCGAAATATTGTTCCAAAAGTGACATTGTCTTCTTTAACAGTTTCAAACACATTGAATTCGAAAATCACCATTGTCATGTGTAGGAAGATTTTCACAGTAAGGACGAAGGCGAAGCATGAGGAATAAGAAAACTTACGACGGAGGAGAAAAAACAAGAAAGCTGAGAACATGGTCTTGTTTATCAGATTAAATTGATGAATCGCGGTTCAAATATTGATGTATCGCATTGTAATTAAACTAGACAATTAAACTAATAAATCACGGTGCAAAATTAATGCAATAAAATAAATAAATCGCGGTTCAAACATTGATGTATCGCGGTACAACTAGACTAGACAATTAAACTGATGAATCGCGGCGTAAAAATTAATACAATAAACTTGATAAAAACGCAGTTCAAACATTGATGTATCGCGATGCAATTAGACTAGGTAAATAAACAGATGAATCACGTTACAAAAATTAATACAATAAAATTGATGAATCATGGTTCAAACATTGATGTATGGCGGTGCAATTAGACGAGAAAATTAAACTGATTAATCGCGGTGCAAAAACTAATATAATAAAATTGATGAATCGTAGTACAATTAAACTGATAAACCACGGTGCAAAATTAATGCAATGAAATTGATGAATCGTAGTTTTTTTATCCCAATTTTTTTTTCAGTTTGGAAAAAAAATATAGAACTAGAGCAATTAAAAACTTAATAAAGAGGACCGGTCGCAATTATTACTAACCTTTTTAAAAGCAAGTAAGTAAATGCTAGAAATGGATAATCAAAATATATCCCTAAGCAGGAGTTAATGCTTTTGTTAATGCCTTATAAATCCGAACACATTTTTTATTTAATCTATTGCCTCCCTGCCGCCGCCGCCGTCACCGTCGTCACCGCCGCTCGCTCGATCTCTATCTCTGGTGGTTATGTGGGGTTTCTCTCATCCTCAAATCTGCTTGTAAGTTTCGTATTCTAATTAGTTTTTTGTTTTTTTAATAATTTCTTTAGGGTTCTTTCTTTTATTGGAAGAAATTTTATATCCTTTTTTAATTTCTTTAGGGTTCTTTCAATCTTTCATCATTCCAATACACGCAGGTACTGCTCTTCTCTTTCTTTTCGTCTTTGACTTCTGCACACACACACTGTCACACCTTCTAAACACACACACTTTTTTTTTCGAATATAAACTTAATAGTAAATTCAAAAACGTCTTATTTTAATAATTCAGATATAGTTTTGTAAACATTTGTTTTCCAGTTATGTTGTCTGTAGCATTTAATGAAATCATCTAAATCTTGCAAATTTTCAAAATGTTGGAAAATGGCATGGATAGGATGAGAAAATTGACTTTAGATTTCCTTTTCTTTTCTCCTTTAATTTCTTTATGTAGTATGCTACTAGTATTCGATCGCGGGAAAGTGCCAGCAACTTCTCAAAGATTAGAATTCAAGATCGTTGTTCGTGGCATTTCAAGTAAGATCAAATATAAGTAGAAAGTGTTATAATCCTTTTTGGGCTTAAATATTAGCTTCCAATTTCGTATGTTTTAAATTTAGATAAAGAGGTTTTTGTTACTGTAGAACATTAGGCTTCATTTATTTCTCGACGAGTTTGATTGTCGTTTACGTTTACGTTAGATCCTATTGTCGTGTTTTGGTTTCAACTTTCAAGTGGCCATAAAACTTTCTATTCACATCTAAAATTCTATTTATCTTGCAGAAGTTAGAGAAATATCTAACAGTCTCATCGTAGATTGCCCTGAGGTAAGTGGTCAGGATAAAAGTTTATTTCAAAAGTCATATGAAATTTTAATTATTAAAAAAGTGAGTAATTGGTTAAACCAAGTTGAGTTTAACATTGATGCTTCTCAGGTTTTAATCTGGAATTTGGAGGGCAATCAAATACCATGCTGTCCTTGGAGTGATGGAAACCTGGTATGTTAACTTTTTCCATATGCTAGAATTTGTGTTATTGGTTTTTCTTTGCTTTTGAATAAAAGATGATACATATTGTTTCAAACAAAAATACAATGTTCCATTTTGGAAATTAAGAATTCTAAGTTAGGAATATTCAAATCTATTGTATTATTCCATGATGTAATCAACTTTATTTTGGCATGCCTCCTTTAAGAATATAATCTTTTTTGATTTGGAATTTAGTTTTATTTGATCGGATCAGGCACTATCCTGATCCAAAGGTTTTCTCCATTGATAAGTCTGCCCCCGGTCATGTAGGTTCGCTTGCTCGTAATATTTGGTAGATGAGCCTGAGTATGGTCATTTAGGTGGCGTTTAGTGGTTGTTTCTCCTGTAATCATAAATCATTAAAATAGATTATGTTCGTAGTTGTTTCTGTTACACTTTTTCTTCAACTAAAAAAACAAAAAACATAAAGTTGTTTCTGTTTTGTGTTTTGAGTTTATAAGCTGATACATCTGTGAGATTAGATCTGGTTAATATCTCAAAATGATTTAGCCAATCAGCCATAATAATAAATAATAAAATTCAGAATTCAGAAGAAGAGGACAAGCGGAATTCCAAGAAAGAGTACTGGGAACTCGAGTTTAGAGAGTTGCTGAATTGCAACAATAAAGACAGAGGTACTGAAAAGAA
The DNA here is from genome assembly GCA_013146195.2 of Codonopsis lanceolata. Taxonomy (NCBI): domain Eukaryota; kingdom Viridiplantae; phylum Streptophyta; class Magnoliopsida; order Asterales; family Campanulaceae; genus Codonopsis; species Codonopsis lanceolata. The sequence goes on from JABEVN020001524.1 coordinate 9,978, forward strand.
AAATTATTTGGGGGAATGAGGTAGGGAAGACAGTGGGATGGGTAAAGGTTCTCAGCAATCGTTCGCTTTAACAAAGATTTTATTTTATTTTTGATGTGTAGAAGTATTAAAGAAGTCGAAACCTCATTAAATGGCCCTTCATATTTTGAAAGGGAAACACATAATGGTGCTCCTATTTCCAACCTAATTCTCAGGAACCTTCCTCTTATCATTTTTAATTTGAAACATAAACAAAGAAGTTGAATTGGAAACTCTTACGAAACAAGCCCTTAGTATATTAGCTGTTATGAATCATTTTTGTGTCTTTTGATTTGTGGTTGTAAGGATAAAATAGGCCATGCCTATTTTTACTTGTTTCCCTGTTATCAGCTTTATGTATGTATATATTTGGAGTTGTATTAACTTTTAGTCATTTTATTAATTTTGTTCACCTTTAATGGTTAAGGGTCATTGTTGCATTCATCCCCGGCCCCCAAGGTGTTTTGGTTTGATGGATGGGGTCGAATATTATGATCCTGTTGTGGTTGCTTGTCCCTTCTTCTAGTATTTCTTTACAAAATTTCCAAGTAATCTTTGATATTTCTTGTTGTTGTTCTACACACATGATCATTGATATATTTGGAGTTGTATTAACTATTTTTATTAATTTTGCCCTTTAATGTTTAGTCATGCTGTTTTGGTTTGAATAATAATCACTCTAGATCTTCTGGTTTTTAGGTAGGAAGATTGATTTGTATACACAACTATGGCTGGCCTGTGCTGGTTCCCTGGTTAAAATTCCTCAGGCAGGAGATAAGGTCTTCTACTTCCCTCAAGGTCACATTGAATAGGTTTGTTTTCTTTCCTCTCTACCTAATTCATTGTCATATTCACCCAATTTCTCCTTTGCACATATGGAAAAGGATCATGTCTGCCGTTGTATGTGTGGATACATATATGTGTGAGTGAGTGTGTGTGTGTGTGTGTGTGTGAGAGAGAGAGAGAGAGAACCTAAGGAATATGACTGTCTCCAGCGACAAGCTTCTTTGCTACCACAAATACACTCCAGCCAGTGGTAATCAAGTTTCCCTTTGGCTGTCCTGCATTTGTATTTAAGTGAAAGCTTTCAAGAGTAAAGCTATCAAGAGATCACTTAACGAGCAATTTCTTCAAGTTTCGATGAATCAAAGAAAGATTATCCATACCACGATATATATGACGAAAAAGCCATTCTGACCCATTCAAATCCTTTGCAACCAATTCCTGTGTTGGGGGTTCTTGATCCATATCCTGTAACCATAAGTTAATGAATGAGTTGTGCATTGTGCTAACAAGGTAGATCCAGCTCAGGAGACTAGCCAACTAGATAACTTAGCTTATTGTTAGGAGACTGGTTAGAAAAATAAATAAATAAAACTTGCTACAAAATACCAATTACCAATGGTGGAAAGCATTCATCAGCATGTCGCTTGGGAATAGAGAATCCACCATGTGTGCTTGTGTCAGATGGAGTAAGTTTCTTGCTAAAGGACCTTGAAAAAGTCTTTCGAGGCTTATATGTAAAAGTTGAACCATGTGGACTAGCTTCTTCACTCTTAAAACCCAGGGAAAAAATTAATAAAATTGCAGCCATATATAGTTCAAAAGCTTCCAGAAAGCAGAAAATGCACAATATTAGAAGGTAAGAGAAAGTGGTTTTGAAGGTTTTGATAGCAAAGGCTTGCAATATTAGACTATAATTGCAAAGATAGTTACTAACAAAATGTATTTACCTCTGGAAGTAAAGTAATCTGAGCACACACAATTAAATAAGAGTGATCTTAACTAACCACAATGACTAGAATTCAAAACCTGTGGCTTTGCACTAACAAGGTCAAGCTTGGTTGGTACAGCCCACCTCTCCTATGAAACAGGTCAGGTCTGCCAGGTGTTCCGATCTCACATGTGACAAGCTATTTAAATACGATTGACTAGTCAAGAAGATAGGGTCTGTGTTGTTCAACAAATCAGAAATACTGTGTTGGTTGATTGAAATTACGTTCTTCTTTTGGCCCTTCAATTAATGTAATGAGAAGACTAACTCAGAGTAAATTTCAGTTGACACCCTTCAGTAACACAAGTCAGTTGATTCAATGTACAGAGAGCGTGGTGTAGCGTGGAAGGCAGCAATCACGACAGCTAGTGTTCTCAGAAGCGGTGTAATAGTGAGAATTGTTATATTAGATGTTATTATTTTTTGATAGGAATTGTTATATTAGATATTAGGTGTCTTTACTCTTTAGTTGTTACATAATTTACTTTAATTTTATGCACCTTAGTATAAACATACTCAATTAGAATGCTTTTTATGATCTTCAACTCACCTAAACCACTAGTTGAGATCTGTTCACCCAATCGCATACTTAAACCAAAGTCCACAAATTCGGTTTTGCGGTTGTAGATTAATCTCAAGTTCGGACGGTTTCGTTGTTGAAGATTAGTAATGAGTGAATTATAAAATCAATAGTGGGTAAAAAAGTTTTAACACATTTTAACAACTAACATAAATGTGCCCAATTTTCATCTCTACTCATTTGTTTGATGGGATAGACTGTCACGGGCTTGGTTGTCAGGTCTAGCTCTCATTATAATATACATGAATCTGTGTATTCATTTTGGTTGGACTTGAGATATTCATGTTGATTCCTTTTCTTTCCCTTGCAGTTGTGCCTTCCAGATTCATGCAGCAGCTTCGCCAGTTGTCTTTGCCGACTGCACCGAGGACTTCCCCTGTGGTTGCTTCAGCTTCAGCTGTCCAACCTTCAGTCAGCCAGCATACAACAACAGCACCACCTCTTCAATTTGTTAACAATTCAGCGGCACTTTTCTCAAGCAGCCCAACCAGACCACCTACATCAACCCTATCACCCCTTCAACTGGAAATCTCCGAGTTAGTGGTGAAATTCGTACCCAGCCCCACATATTCAGCCTTTTAGGCCTTCTACATCTGTGTCTCCCTCCAATCTTGCATCTTTTCCGCGAACGATGCAAGGTCAACATGCCCAAGGTAGCCTGCCTGCAGCTTCTCCTCCACTTCCACAAGCTTCATCTCAACCTCCATCACCATCTCCACCTGCATCCGTATCAACAATTCATCTTGGCCTTCAGAGCCAGCATACACCAAGTAGCCTAACTTTAAGCTCTCCCTTGCCTCCCCTACCTTCGTCTTGGACCCATCTATCACCACTATTACCACCATTATCCACAATTCGTTCGGGCCTTACTAGTAACCTTGCACCAAGTACCCTGCCTGCAGCCCCTCCTATACTTGCCCAAGCTTCATCTCAGCAACCATCAACATCACCATCCCAATCATCACTACCAGAAGCATCTGCAACTCTTTCTGGCTTATCAAGTAGCCTCTCTGGAAGTTCTCCGTCACTTCCCCAAGCTTCATCTCAACCACCACCACCACCACCAATCCCCTATCCAACCTTATTGATAGATCAGTCTTTACTTCAGAGTCAGGATATACCAAGTACCTCTGCCTTGTTTCCCCAATCTTCATCTCGTCCTCCACCATTCTCAACAAATCAGTCAAGCCTTCCTAGCCGCCATGTACAATTTAGCCTTCCTGCATCTTCACCATCACTTCTCCAAGCTTCGTCACAGCAACCATCACCAGTAGGAGCACCACAACTAGCACCACAACCATCACTTCTGACAGCACAGACAGATTTATCTGGCCTTCCGAGTCGGTATACACGAAATAACCTGCATGCAAACTCTTTTTCTTCACATCCCCAAGCTTCATCACAAACATTGCCAATACCACCATCACTACCTTCGCTACCACCATTACTGACAAACCCCTCTGGCCTTTATAATAGACCTCGCCAGCTTGAAAGTGCAGGAGTACCATTATCGACTCCTAATAACTTGAATGAATCAGTGCTGGAGTTGCTTATGGAAGTTGATAATCAAGCTGGAAAGCATCAGCCTAACTTTTTACCACCTCTACCTGACCTGGGATCAATCTTTGAATCTTTGGACCTATCTGAATTTGGAACAACAGCTGGTAATGAACGTGTTAGCTCATGCCCTTCAACTGTAGCAACTGACGTTGTTTGTTTATCTGATGATGACTAACTTGTTTAGATGTTTTGTAACAAATAGCTTGTTGACCAGACTTTCTAACACCAACAGGGGCTGTTAAATGTCAGGACTTCCATGAGAGCTCTTGTAATGGAAACTGCATGGCAATGATTACATAGCTCTAATTTCTCTCCATCACACGAGAAATTCATGCTTGATTTCGGCGAGTATGTAACATGTCATCTTAGTTCATTTGGAAGGTTTGTATTGGATTTATGTAAATGTGTATGTTTTTGAACAGCAGCTTGAAAATTCTTAAGGCTGTGCTTGACGCGAGTGTAATTTTGTTTTCTTTAGAGTACATTCCCTTTTTCTGCATGCCTTCTGTCAGAGTTTGATATATGATTTGGAATTTCGGCTCTCTTTCTCTGTGCATGTACTCAATTTAAAACCATTGTTGAGTATGCTCCTTCCCAACGTGTTCCAAAGCAGTGGTCTAAAAAGGATGGACGTGAAGGGACTATATCTTCTTCTTTCCAGTTACACAAAAAAAAACTGGTACATAATATTCCTTTTCTTATTTAGGCATGCTTTATACATAATTATTCGAATTGTTTCTCATTTTCTCTTAACAATTATAATTACGTTCAGAATTTTGAAAGTCATGAAAATTTCAAAAACAAGAAATGGACATTTCAAAAACAACTTTTTGTCCTTTTTAGATTTGATTGAGCAACTGGTATTTGTCTTGGTTTTGACATGGGTAATTATGAGAATGCTTCACCATTATCAGAGACTGGATTGAAATCATCTGAACCCTCATCCAACTTGTCAACAAACTTTGTGTCATTTCTTTCTCAATTGGAGTTGGTTCAGGTTGTTTCACCTCTACTAGAACTGGTCCGCAGAACCCTAGGAGGCATCACCTCATTAGTGGTTCACAGCATGTATTTGTGCTCAATTGCTTTGCCATCACCAAAGAAGAAGTATTAGGGGCACAATGATGCAGGACCAATAGTTGAGGGCCCATTAAAATAAGTCTCATATTCGTAGAGCCGAGACAATCAAGACAAGCAGAATATATAGTTCACTAAAGCAAATATTAAAAAAAATTGAGGTTTGAAAGAAGGTCAACTCACACCATGGTCTTAAAACACTTGCAAGACAGAACTGGTACTATGCTTCTAGCTACATGACATGATTTTCAGCTTTACACTTGTTACCACTTGCAAGACAGAACTGGTACTATGCTTCTTTTTTTCTTTTCTTAATTGAGCTACCTGATAACCCTTCTGCTCTCGTTTGGCAACTATTCAGAAGTATACGATTGTCTAAATTGTCGATACTTTATTGAATGTTGTTTCATTTGCTTCATTTTTGAGTCCTTGAAAGTTTAGAATGATCACAGTTGCATCTGTATCTCAAGTTGTTTGTTGGTGGTTGTAATAATTCACCAGGTTGACATATGGGATGAACAAAGAGTTTTTGGATCTCAGGGTGATCAGAATCTGAAAGATGAAATGCTTGGGAAAAATTCTCAGGTCAGCAATGTCAGTAATGGAAAGAGTTCCAATTCTATCAAGATAGGGAAGAGGGATGCTCACTCGTTAAGAATTGTGAGTGACACATTTTATGATACTAGTAAGGTTCACGTGCGTTGCATGTGGTTAACGCACTTGGTGTTAATGGTTTTTTAAAGTGATTTGCCAGTTTCTTAACTTTTTTGTTTACTTTTAATTATTGGATTCTTTTTGTGTTGTATGTTTAGGTTTTTCGATATTTTGTTTTTCGGTAATTTATAATGTAAGCTTTTAGTCATTATATTGCAACTTATCCTACACATTTGTCTTTTTTATTGGTTATTTTTAAATCTTTTTTTAATACCAAACATGAATTCATTCACTTTTATCGGTGTTGGAATTGAAAACAATTCAAGCTTACTTTCTTAGATAAGCACATTGTTGTTGGAGACTTAGCTTATGTCGTTTATGAAATTTATGACTCTCTTTGGAAAATAATAAACTGTTTTATAGAAATCAAACTGACAATCCCAAAGTATATACTTACACTCTAAAATACAAAATTCACCCAGAGTATCTATAAAGTCTCACTTTACCACCCAACCTAACTTTTGTGTCATTTTCATATGTCATTGTATAAGTTTTTTCTAGTTTGTCCCCTAGACACTACTAAGGTTACCAATATGACGTTAAGGTGCACATGGTATTTCACGTGAAGGACATTTTGGTCATTTTTAACAATGTTTTCTGTGCTTTTATTACACAAAAAAACTTTATTTTCTTATTCTCCGACAACGCTTTCTCTGCTTCTTCTCCAACAATGACATCTTATTTAAATTTTAAGTGAGATAAAACTCAAGAGTGTATAAATCTTTTATTCAAATTTTTATATAGAAAAATAAATAAAAATAGTGCGGAATCATATCAGAGAGAGATAAAACACAAGAAGATGATCACATTCAGGTGTCAAGGCCATCATGAATAAGAACCCACAAAAAATTAAAGTTGTCAGAGCTGACTATGTTAAATGACCAAGCCACAAACACAATGCATAAGCATACACGATGAATTTCAAAACTCATATTTGAATTCATCACAGATGCATACGACAATGATGAGGCACGTCATGATTCAATCCGTCTTCATCGTCCTAGCTTAAACTCCAACAAATTTCTCCTTGGCACCATTGATATGGTTTATGGTTTGAATTGAGCAAATTCTCGATCTTAAACGTTATTTACTACCATTTTTATCACTACGATTACCACACGTTACATCATAATCACCAAATTTGATATGGAATATGGAAATGCTACAAAATTACATTGAGGGCCAAAGTTGATTTGGTGGATATCTTAGGGGACAATGTGTATTTTGGACTAATTTTGATGGGGCAAACGTATGATTAGCCCCCAAAATTACACACTAAATCTCACATTTGACCTCAACCTACGAAGTGTCCCACTTTCATACCTTATTTTTCTATTTGTCTCACTTTACTCCCTCCCGTCTATGAGTGTTAAAAATAGTAACGTACGGAAAATGATATGTGCATGTCACATGAATATTATTTTGATCATTTTGCTGGGGGTGGAAAATAAGACTTAGTTATAACTTTATTATATAATTAACCATTTAGTATTTAAAATATGTTTTTAAATAAAAATAATACTCTCTCCGTCCCTAAATAATTGTCCTGGTTGACCCGGCGCACAGTTTAAGAAAAAACAATTGACTTGATTATTTATATTGGTTTAATGTGTAGTTTCCTTTAAAGCTCATGCGTATGTGGCCCATAATTAAAGTATGGTGAAAAAGTAGGGGTAAAGTTGTAAAAATGATGTTCTAAAAAGGTAAGTTTCAAACTGGACAATTATTTTGGGACGGACGAAAAAGGAAAGGAGGACGATAATTTAGGGATGGATGGAGTAATAAATAATTGTTTCAATAATTCAAAAATAATTATATGACCAAATTACAATTTCCCCCAAGGTATCCACCAAATCGTATAATGTACCCCAACCTAAGGTTTGTTTCATAATGATATCTGACGATACATTTTTTTCCATTTTCCAACCTATCCGTGATGGACGATAGAATATTCACGTTAAATAGCACATGGTCTTCCACGTGCGGGGTAAAAATGACATTTTCATTATCTGCTTTAGGGATAAATATATTAAAAGTAAAAAAACTCTAATCTCACACACTCTCCTTCCCTCTTCTCCTGGTGCAAGTGCCCATCTCTCGCGCCACCAAAATAGCCGCCATCTCCAGCCTAAACCCTTCCCACTTCGGTCACGCCTATCACAACTTTGGCCTTCTTCGATTCTAGCCAAACTACATCTCTGATCTTCCTCATTCTATCTCATGCAAAACTCGCGCCTAAAGTAGAAATCAGAGGGTATATACTATACTTACTAAAAACCCTAGTAAAAACATACGATTAACAAAAAACACATAACCCTTATTGATGAATTCATCGGAAAGAGAGACGGGCTTGAATGCAGAGAAATGGTAAGGAAAATGTTATCCTTAAAACTAATTATACTACATTCCTTACAACTATGCTTTGAAGAAGTGCAAAGTTGTTTTGAACAAAGACATTTTTGCGCTTGAAGGCTTAGTAGTAAGGAAAATTATAAAATTAGTTGTAAGGCTAGCAATGTTGTTATTTTAATTTGTCTCATAATTAAATTTAGAATTTATTAAATTTATACACCCATCATTCATACACCCATCACCATTACCACCACTACCACCTCAAATAACACTATTAGCCTAGAAATCAATTTTTTTAAAATCTTATTTCTTTGTTTAATTTCTTACTCATTTATTTAATGTCGTATTCCACATAAATCACCACTTTCATGCTTAAAATCACACCCACCACTACCAGCATCCCTGCAAATGCCGCCACAACTATCACCACCACCAAGAAACGTGTCCACCTTGCCTTGCTAAAATGGAAAAATAACATATCTTTAGCTTCCGTTAAGTGGAACTACTTTCTTCAAACGACTTTCCTATCGATTCTAACTTAATTTCTTCTCTAACAAAACACAGATTTGTCAACTAAGTTCTCTATTTTTCTTTATCTTCTTGACATTATATCACCTTTCCTTAACACGTTTCTCTTAGCTTATTCATACGCAATTACTAAGCACGCTATAGATTTGCTTAATATCTCGATTCTCACCAACCAATGTATTATTATAGTTACAATTTTTCATATACCTCTAATAATGTCATTCCCAACATATGATGTCTCACTTTCCGACATGTTTTTTCTATTTGTCCTCTCCCGTCTATGGGCATTAAAAATAGTGATGGAAAATCGTGTACATGAGGATTATTTTGGTCATTTTGCTTGTGGCTCAAAGTGGGATTTGTTATAATTTCATCATTTAGTTTGCCATTTAATATTTAAAATATTTTTTAATTAAAAATAATTATTTAAATAATCTAAAATTAGTTATACTTTGTCGATATTTAAATCCAACGTTAAAAATGCATTACTCCAAAAATGAAATTTAAAATTTATTTTTAGCCCTCACTTTCTTTCGTCAACCCCATCATTTATAGACTCACCACCACCACCACTAACACCTCAAATTTTACCATTAGTCCAAAATTTAATTTTTTGATTTGATTTTATTTTCTTTTCTAATTTCTTACTCTTTCCTTGAAGTAACCAATTTGGAAAACCCATCAATGATAGACACGCCACCACCACAACCTTAAATTTCACTTTTTACAAACTCAAATTCAATTTTTTGAATTTTCAAACTTTCAAATTGAATCGAAACCCATATGGTTATTTGAAAATTTGATGATTAGGAAATCTCACAACGATGTATTTCATCTAATCCACTCTGTCATCCCTAAAATTACTATCACCACAACCTCTAACACCATCATCCATGCGGTCGTAAGCACCGCCATCACCATCACCAAGAAACGCATTCACCTCGCCTTATTAAAATAGAAACATAGAATCTCTTTAGCTTCTAATTAGTCGGACTTCTTTCTCGAACGTCTCTCATTTCTTACCTCCTATACACTTTCGGTGTCAAATTACTAAGTAAGGAGAGAATCTAATTTAGGATGGAGCTACTTGAAAGGATGGTGATTGGTGACAATTTCTTTCAATTAAAGGAGAGTTGTGGTAGAAGAAAAGAAAGTTGATAGCCGGGGAGGGAATAGAGATTCTCACACGTAACTACTCCGGGTTCTATGAAGAGGAGCAAGCAAGTTAAGACAAAAAGAGGTTATGTGGCGACCCGGCCGGAAGGAGGAACCGTCGGACAGCCCAAATAAGGGGAAACAAGAGGACAATTAACATGCAAGGACTCATTTTAAGAAAACGACGTGATAGCCGAACATTAGAGAGCGTAGCACGCCTCGGCCCTAAAGGGCCGGTATTTTTAAAACTTTTAAAACGATAAAAGCAGGTTAAACAATTAAACCAAGTCTTCATTTTCGGCTTATTGACACTATGACACATTTTCTTAGGAACCCAAGCTTCTCTTAGCTTTATGGACAAGAATTAAATAAGAGCTAATAGTATGCTCGGCGGAAGACTTATACGTAGTGAACAAATATTATACATGATAACATTTTTTCAAACTCGGCTTACTTCTATAATGTCGGCATCAAGGGGTTACAAGTACTACAAGAGTTAAACTACAAGTAGCAAATATTTAAGTAATGTAAGATCAATTATTTTTAGTTCTATACAAATTCCCAAGCATTTTTAGTCTCTCGAATTGACTTGCTTTAACCCATCGTCCTTGCAAAATATTGGACAATTTGTAAGAAAGGAAGAGGACATCTAAACCACCTCTTCAGTAACAACGGCGGACAAAAGAAGATCAAGGCACGAACGCAATCCTCAACGAGAAGGACTGTCTTGCTAGGATCTAAAGCGATTAAGGGGAATGGGTAAGTCATAAAGACTTGTAAGCTATCAATCATGCATGTCATGGCAATATGCAACATACAAGGCAAGATATAGTCACATAAGCATAGAGATCATATATCCAAGATGCACATTGTTTCACATAGGTGCTTGAAATTAAATCACATAGGATAAGGATATTATATTTGAGGCCGGGCTTCGTAGTTCCTGCATACAAGCGTTATCTTGAGCGTGCATGTGTCGGATGTGTGTAAGTACATCGACCTTCAGAATGCCGGGATAGACACCAATGGTGCTCGTATTGTCCTTATTACAGCAAGGGAGCTACTTCCCAGTGGCCAGTGGTTTATGTGTGAATCAAGGACGTTATGCCAATTGGACTCATGCAAATGTCAAGTAGTGTCTACTTAACAAATTCTCAAGTAGGGAGCGAGGTCGACAAGCGATCTCGTTCATGACAATAATTATTCTCATCAACAATCAAGTGAGTTCGACAAGAGCCGATTTACTCAACATGTCAAATAGGTATTCTATTATATGACATCAAGAATCAAGCATGGTAATCAATCCAATTCAATAGTCTAGAATTATCATTCTTAGAAACGTGTTTAGAACGTCGTTTGATCATTGAGCCGGTATTGTTCAATGGCTATTCACTTAATCACCACTTGACTCATTGAGTCTCTCTAACAATTCATCCAAGAGAGTTAAGATGCTAAATGCATATCAAAACCCTTTTCTAAGTTCACGTGTCGAGTAACTGGCGTTAATCACTTAACAACCATAGTCAAGAATTATCATAAATTCAATATTTCATAATTCAAGGGAACTTTAGAATCATTATTTCAAACTTTATCAAAAGCCAATGGTCTAAGAACATTAGTTATTCCTAGGAAGACATAGAACACATTTGCTTCTAAGTATAGGACCCAATCAATAGGATGAACAATTCATAGCATGTTAAACCCTAGAATTCATAATCTCCAAGAGTTGTCAAAAGTCATTAGTCCAAGAACAATAGTTGTTCCTAAGGAGGCATAGAACATATTTAATTCTAGGCATAGGACCAAAACAACAAGATGAATATATCATTCAAAATCCTTACAAACTCAACCTCATCCTCAAGCATGGCATGGACAAGGTAGAAGCATGGGAATCATGAGAAGAGGGGACATGGCAAGTCTAACATACATCCTAAGGGGAATCAATAGCTTACCTTTCACCAAGGAAGAAGATAGGAAGAGCACAAACTAATCGGTTGAAACTGCTCAACTCTTCAAGCTCTACACTTTTGAAGAAGGAGGCTTGAGCAAAGGATGAGAGGATGATGGAGGACCAAGAGGAAACCTTCAAGGAGCCATGGGAGAACTTGGGAGAAGAAGAATTTCGTTCTTGGAGAGTGAGGGTGGAGAATGATAGTCAAAACATCGGATTGTGTTTAAAGGTCCAAAAATACGAGTGGGACAAGTGTCACTCTAATGTGGTACATAAATATCTGATTTGGTTTGCTTAATGCCTCACTAATGGTTGGTTAATCCACCATCATTTATAAACATGTTAACACCTCAAATGTTAGGACCATAAGTCCAAGGGTGTTAGGAAGGTTTTAGAAGAGGTTTGGAATGGTGTTTAAGTGCCTTTTCTAAGTTTCTTACTCTTTCCTTCAAGTAACCGAACATTTGGGAAAACCCGTATCTCTCGAGTTGATAGACACGCGGGCGCCACCAAACCTTAAATTTCACTCTTGATTTCTACAATGCTCTTCAATTTTTTTGGTAGTTGAGGCGGGCTAGTGCACAAATTTCGATCGGCCGCCTCAAACCCATTGAACTTGGTCTAAACATGCTCTAAATGATCCCAAACTCATGGGCAACCATTCTAAGGTCTAACCCAACTCAAAACAGTCGGAAACACACAGAACAACATCTAACAAGGTAAAACAAGGCTCGAATCAAGCGGCGAATGGTTAAGCGATCACGCCAATCAACCACCAATCAAACTAGGATAACTTGGGCATGGAAAGGATTGTTTAAACATGGTTATGACTTTTTTCTCGAATACAAGTCCAAGAACTCAACGAACATTTCGCACGTCGAAACACTTTCTGTCAAGCAATACTGGAGAGAAGGGGAAATCGCTAAGGCGAAACAAAGGAATCAAGTTGATTCAACAAAAGCTTACATGATTCTAAACATGTTAAGAGCTTCATGAATGAGTTGTGGTAGAAGAATGCTTCTAAATCATATATATAGACTAAGTAATCATGCTCACAATCAACGAGAATGCTATGAAGGCAAGCACACAATTACACATGACAAGAATCCAGAGTGTTACGTTAGGTTTGGAACCACATGTATGGGAAGGAGTAAAATATTTTAAACCTAGTTATTTGTGGTTACTAATAGTGGTTTGTTTGTAATATTTATAAGTTAGAAGCAAGATGATAGTTTTTAAGGTTGCTTGTAGTAGCGAAAATTCAAAGAAGTAGCTGTAGATTTTGGCTTTCTTTTTGTAACAAAAGCACAAATTCATCAATTGGTTCTTCATTTTCTTCATCTTATTGACATTATGACACATTTTCTTAACCCACTTCTCTTAGCTTATTCATGGATAATAGCTAAAAACACTACATATTTTTGTTTAATAATTTTATACTCGCTAACAAATCTATTATTATAGTAACATTTTTTCATTTATTTCTATAATGTCTTTACTGAGTAAAACCATATTATTTAAATGTAATATCATATTATTTTTTAGTTTCAAATAAATTTTTAGTCTCTTGACTGAGTAAGGGTATTTTTTTATGTTTTAGAACAATATTGACGACATTTGTAACGATAATGGTAGGAGGGAGCCGATAAGAAAGTAAAATACAAGATGAAATAAATAGAATTCAAAAGCGTAGCACCTAAGTTTAAAACATGTACAAGTCAAGGGATGAAATTATTATTTGATTATTAATGGAGTTAATTAGTCCCTGATAAATTTACTTGTTTGACCTTAATTAATGGTAGATGATTTATTATATTTGAGGCTATTTTTTGACCAAACATTATTTGTTGTCATGGTAAATTTACTTGTTTTGTCCTTAATTAAATGGTGGATGGTTTATTTGGTGAAGGATTATTTTTGTCCATCTATTAAATTGTAAGAAACAAGCTTGACTTTTATAGTAAGAGAGATTTACTCAAATAACACTATTAGCCTAGAAATCAATTTTTTAAATCTTATTTCTTTGTTTAATTTCTTACTCATTTATTTAATGTCGTATTGTTCCACATAAATCACCACTTTCATGCTTAAATCGCCCCCACCACTACGGCATCCTACTGGTAATGGCGACTATCACCACCACTTGGCGAATGCCTTGTCTTGCTAAAATGGAAAAATAACATATCTTTAGCTTCCGTAAGTGGAACTACTTTCTTCAAACAACTTTACGTATCGATTCTAACTTAATTTCTTTTCTAACAAAACACCTGATTTGTCAACTAAGTTCTCTATTTTCTTTATCTTCTTGACATTATATCACCTTTCCTTAACACGTTTCTCTTAAGCTTATTCATATGCAATCACTAAGCACGCTATAGATTTTGCTTAATATCTCGATTCTCACCAACCAATGTATTATTATAGTTACAATTTTTCATATACCTCTAATGTCATTCCCGCCATATGATGTCTCACTTTCCGACATGTTTTTTTATTTGTCCTCTCGGAGTCTATGGGCATTAAAAATAGTGATGAAAAATGGGTGTACATGAGGATTATTTTGGTCATTGCTTGTGGCTCAAAGTGGGATTTGTTATAATTTCATCATTTAGTTTGCCATTTAATATTTAAAATATTTTTTAATTAAAAATAATTATTTAAATAATCTAAAATTAGTTATACTTTGTCGATATTTAAATCTAACGTTAAAAAATGCATTACTCAACAAATGAAATTTAAAATTTATTTTAGCCGTCACTTTCTTTCATCAACCCCATCATTTATAGACTCACCACCACCACCACTAACACCTCCAAATTTTGCCATTAGTCA
>JABEVN020001525.1:0-24507 GCA_013146195.2 Codonopsis lanceolata
CCATGTTGTAATCATATAAGAGCATCGGTGACTATCCCGGCATCTCCTCGAAGATCGATGTACTTACACACATTCGATACACATTCCGGATAACGCTTGTATGCGGGGAACTACGTGCGGCGGCTCTCCATATATCCTTATCCTATGTGATTTATTTATGCGCTTATGTGAAACAATGTGCATCCCGGATATATGACTCTATGCTTATGTGACTATATCTTGCCTTGTATATTGCATCTTGCCATGACATGCATGATTAACTTACAAGTCTTTATGACTTACCCTTTCCCCTTCTGCTTTAGATCCTAGCAAGGCAGGTCCCTTTCGTTGACTAGTGTGTTAGTGCCTTGTGCCCTTTTTGGTGACCGATTGATTCTTGAAGAGGTGGTTTTGATGGCCTCTTACTCTTGTTTATAATTTTGTAAGGGCGACGGGTTAAGCAAGTCAACTAGACTATGCTTGGGTATTTGTGTAGAACTTGATTGTAAATCTTCTTAGCTACTAGTAGTTTAATACTTGTAGTACTTGTAACCCTTTTGTCTTAGGCATTGTGTAAGCCAGAGCTTTGGTTAACTTTTATTATCCTTCCACGTTTTAGTCTTCCGTGAGCATGCTATTAGCTCTTCTTTAATCCTTGTCCATAAGCTGTTAGCTGGTTCGGCATGTAGTGTCGCCGAAGACTTGGTTATATTGTTTAACTGTTTATCGGGTTTAAAAGTTTTAAAATATCCGGTAGTTTGGTGCTACGTCTCTAATGTTGCGTCCGTCGTTTTTGTAAATTAAGTCCTTGCATGTTTAATTGCCTACTTGTTTCCCTCCTTATTTAGGCGGTCCGACCCTCGGTCCCATCTCGGGCCGGGCGAGGTAAGCCACAAAATGTATTTTAGCCTAATAAAAATTAAGAAATAAAATATAATTTTCTTAAAAAATTATATAAATGTGTGTGTAAAAGTTAAAATGTTAAAAAAAAATGGAGTGGAGGTCCACCATTCCTTTTTTTCTTGCTAAAAATGTAGAAAAGACCCACCATGTTTTCCGATCTTGATGCGTCCCCAAACCAAAAATTAACCCAGAACCGTCACGGGTTTGTCCTCTCTAAATTTCTCTCTTAAACCAAAAGATAGATACACGTTGGTTTCATTATCAATTTTTTATCTTGATGATGAAAACAAAGTACACAAACAAAGATATGACTTTTACCCATAGATATCCGTCCCATCTCCGATTTCTTGTATGAAATTGGATCCACTCACCTTCTGAAACCACCAGAAATCAATCAATTTCTCATCCCCGTTTCATCCTCTTACATGACTTAACTTAACTACTTTTCCTCTCATAATTCTTTAAATCAACCCGACCACCATGATAGGCTATTATGAGGTGAAATCATCTAGAACCATAGCTTCCACAACATCCTCTCAATTTCGATACTATGTTTTAAGCCATATGCAAGCGGTTAGTATGTCCAATTTTCTCCAGCAAAATTGAAGAGTATTTCAATAAAACCCTTTACCATTTCTCTTAATTCATGTCCGACTCTCTTTCAAATGAATTCGATATGTGTTATTGGTTTTCTATTAATACCATGTTTTTATAAGGGTTTTTAGTAAGTATACTCTATAGCCTATGATTGCTACTTCGCCAGTGACTTTTGCAGAGACGGAATGAGGGAGATCGAAGATAGAATTTGGCTAAAATCATAAGAGGTAGGCGTCGAGTTGTGATAGGAGTGGCTGAGTGGGAAGGGTTTAGGTTTGGAGATGGCGGTTTCTATATATGGTGGGGCTAGAGATGGCGGCTATTACGATGGAGCCGAAGATGGGATTGCACCAGGAGATGAGAGAATGAGAGGATGTGAGATTAGAGTTTTCCTTTTAATACATTTACTCTTTAGCGGATAAAATGTCATTTTTCCCCGCGTGGAAGACCACGTGCTATTTAAAGTGATTTTTTAACGTTCGTCAAGGGGTAGGGTGGAAAATGGAAAACAATATAGCATCATACCATTATGGGACAAACCTTAGGTTAGGGTGTACTATGCGATTTGGTGGATACTTTGCGGGGAATTGTAAATTGGCCATATAATTATTTTTTGGAATTATCATGTGCCACGAAACTTATTTATTATTTTTATTTAAAACATATTTTAAATACTAAATGGGTAACTAAATAATGAAGTTATAATCAAATCCCATTTTGAACCCCAAGAAAAATGATTAAAATAATCTTCATGTGACATGCACATACCATTTTCGTTACTATTTTAAGCACCCACAGACGAAGGGGACAAAGTGGGACAAATAGAACAATAAGGTATGGAAGTGAGACACTTCGTAGGTTGGGGTGCAATGTGAGATTTATTGTGTAATTTTGAGAGTTAATCATATTTTGGCCCAATCGAAAGTAGTTCAAAAACAATATCAACGGTCTTAGATGAGAAATTTATTAGAGTTTAAGCTAGGGACGATAAAGAAGGATTGAACCATGGCGTGCCTCATCTTTGTCGTATACATTTGTGATTCGTTCAAATATGAGTTTTGAAATTCGTGGTGTATGTTTGTGTATTATGTTGTCGAGAGAAAAGGGAGAAATGTCGGCTGTGACAACTTTAATTTTTGTGGGTTCTTATTCGTGGCCTTGGCCTTGGCCTGATTGTGATTATCGATCTTGATTATATCTCTCTAATATCGATATGATTCCGCTCTATTTTTATTTATTTTTCAATAGAAAATTTTGAATAAAAGATTCATACTCTCTTGAGTTTTATCTCAATTAAAATTTACATAAGAGGTCATTGATGGAGAAAGAAGTAGAAAAGAGTTGTTGGAGAAAGAAGAAAAATAAGTTTCTCTTTGGGTAATATAAGCGAGAGAAAGCGTTGCGAAAATGACCAAAATGTCCTATCGTGAAATCTCATGTGCACCTTAATGTCAAATTGGTAGCGACAACTTTGGAAAGTATGGGAAGTAGGAGGAAATACAAGGCACACTCAACACTCACCACTCACCACTCTAGGAGTCCACCAAAGAGTTTAGAGTAAGATATAAGAAGAAACAGATCTTTTTAACAAGCTGAAAAGCTCACAAAATATCTATTCATAATTTGTGTTTTGTTCATTACAAAATAACCCTTTTATAGGTAAACTTGGAACAACCCTCCAAGATAAGTCAATGAACAAAATACTAAGGGTGAGGCTGCTTATTTTCCTAAGTGTCCAGAATGAGAGAATCACGTAATACCAAAAGTTGGAAGGACTCTTCAAATTTACGCGGCAGTATTATTCCTGAACTTACGCAACAATCGCAACTTTTACGTGTCATTTGAAGAGTTGCATTGTTCTTCTAAGAGTAACCTGAGAAGGTATTATGTGATTCTCTCATTGGACAAAGTTCACCAGTATTGTTCATGGTCTTATCTTGGAGGGTTGTTCCAAAATTTACTATAAAAGGGTTATTTTGTAATGAACAAAACACATATTATGAATAGATATTTTGTGAGCTTTTCAGCTTGTTAAGAAGATCTGTTTCTTCCTTTGGCAGCCATGCCTCTCCGGCATCGTCAACCTGCTCGTCAAAGGGACCTTCGTGATATCGAGTTGGAAAAATTAAGGAGACAAGTGCAATAGCTCGATCAGCGTCTTACACGTTGCGAACCTATGGAACGTGATGTTGAGGTCATGTTTCGGATGATTCTACCAATAATGAAATGGAATTCAATCCGTTTCATGGTGAAGCTTCAAGTGACAACATCGATCTCTCATGGTCAAGGATTTCGAAGGAACAACGTTCGTGACAATTTTTCGACTTTAAAGTTGATATTCCAAAATTTGATGGCAGAAATGATCCCAATGAGTTCATTGATTGGCTCAACTCTGTTGAGAAAGTCTTTGAATTCAGGGAGATTCCAGAAGATAGTAAGGTCAAGTTCGTTGCTATTAAGTTGAAGAAATATGCATCAATGTGGTGGGAGCATTTGAAGAAACAACGTGCTCGTGATGGCAAGCAAGGGATCGAACGTGGGACAAGATGAAGAAGGAACTATCTGAAAAATTTTTACCAAACAATTATCGTCATGAAGCTTTTCTCAAATACCACAATTTTAAGCAAAAGACACATGTGGAAGATTATATTTCGAGTTTGAGAATCTCATGATGAGATGTGATATTGTGGAGCCGGAAGAGCAAACTATTGCTCGTTTCCTTGGAGGGATTCGATATGAAATTGGAAATGTTGTCCAATTGCAGCCATATTGGACTTACAACGATGTGTGTAAACTGTCTCTCAAGGTTGAAAAACAACAAAAAGAAGCACGTCGGTTTGGTGGGCGTTTTTCTCCAAGTGGTGCTATTTCCAACAGAGGAGTGCAGCCACTTCCAAGAACACGACAACAACACGGGACGGAAAAGCAGAAAAGCTGTGCAAGTATGGAAAACAATCTTTGGTTTTGTGAAGCCAAGTGGTTCAAACAATCGAAAAGCATGTTTCAAATGCAAGGGTTTTGGACATTTCGTTGCAGATTGTCCTAATCGCAAGATTATCACTCCCTTAGAGGCAGAGGACGAGGAGTATTGCGAGGCTGCACCTATCTATGATAGATTAGATGATGAGGAAAAAATTACATATGAAGATCATGGAGAATCTTTGGTGGTGCGACGTCTCCTCAATGCCACTTCCTTAGAAGGCGACTCATGGCTTCGTAACAATATATTCCACACCAAGTGCACTTCTCATGACAAGGTGTGCAATGTCATTATTGATGGAGGAAGTTGTGAAAATGTTGTTTCCACTACAATGGTGGAGAAGCTGAAATTGAAGACCGAAGATCATCCTCAACCTTACAGGGCTATCATGGCTTTGTAAAGGTAATGATGTGAATGTAATAAAAAGGTGTCTTGTTCAAATTTCGATTGGTAATAAGTATAAAGATGAAGTTTGGTGTGATGTTATTCCTATGGATGCTTGTCATTTACTTCTTCGTAGACCTTGGCAATTTGATCGGAAGACACATCATGATGGTTTCAAGAACACGTATACTTTTATTAAAAATGGTGAAAAATTATTTTGGGTCCATCCAAGTTGGAGAGTGTTCCTAAACCTTCAAAGGGGAGGGAAATAATTTACTCTCTAAGTCTCAAGTTGAAAAAGTAATTTGTGAATCCATGGAAGCATTTGTTTTGGTAGTTTTGGAGGAGAATGAAGAGGAAATGTTGTCCCTTTTTCAAGTTTAGCCCCTTCTTCAAGAATTTCATGATGTGGTACTGAAGAACTTCCCTCGGGTCTCCCTCAATGCGAAGTATTCACATTGCATTGATTTGACTCCCGGTGCCTCACTTCCAAACAAAGGCGACCTATCGAATGAATCGAAAGGAGCATGAAGAGTTCTGACACAAGTTGAAGATCTTCTCGCGAAGAGTATTGTCCAAGAAAGTAAAAGTCCTTGTGCGGTTCCAGCCCTTCTTCTTCAGAAGAAAGATGGTTAGTGGCACATGTGCATTGATAGTAGAGCGGTAAACAAAATTACTATCAAGCATCGTTTTCCTATTCCTCACCTTGATGATCTTTTGATCAACTTCATGGTTTCAAGATTGGTTCTAAAATTGATCTTGAAGTGGCTACCATCAAATTCACATGAGGCAGGAGATGAATGGAAGACAACCTTCAAAACAAGAGATGGTCTTTATGAATGCTTGGTTATGCCATTTGGTCTCTCTAATGCTCCCTCTACTTTTATGCGACTTATGAATCATAATTTTAAACCCTTCATTGGAAAGTTTGTTGTGGTGTATTTCGATGATATTCTTGTTTACGACTCTAGCCGAAAGAACATTTGGAGCACCTTGAAAGGTATTTGAAGTGTTAAGAGAGCGAAGTTGTATGCCAATTTAAAGAAATGTCATTTCTTTACTGTAGCTTTGATTTTCTTAGGCTATATCATTTCCTCGGATGGCATCAAGATGGATGACAATAAGCTTGAAGCTATCTAAGCTGGCCAATTCCTAAATCTATTCATGATATTCAGAGTTTTCATGGCCTAGCTTCATTTTACATGAGTTTATTCAAAACGGTACCATTATTGCTCCTATAATGAATGCTTGAAGGGTGGCGATTTCAAATGGACGAAGAAGCTCAAAAGAGTTTCAAACTTCTTAAAAAAAGGTCGAAGCTCCAATATTGTAGCTACGGACTTTGACAAGGTCTTTGAAGTAGATTGTGATGCTTCAAATATAGGAATTGGGGTGTTCTTAGCCAAGAAGGTAAACCCATTGCTTTCTTTAGTGAGATGTTGAATCATTCTCGGTGCAATTATTCTACTTATGACAAAGAAGTTTTTGCTATTGTCCACGCCTTGGATCATTGGCAACATTATCTCTTGCAGAAGGAGTTTGTTCTTTTCTCGGACCATGAAGCTTTGAAGTACTTGAATACTCAACAAAATTTGAATTCTCGTCATGCTGGATGGGTTGAATTTTTGCAAGCATTTAATTTTGTTATCAAACATAAATCTGGAGTTTTAAATCGTGTAGCGGATGCGCTTAGTAGACGACATTCCTTGTTGTCTAGCTTGCAAGTAAATGTGGTTGGGTTGGAGGTAATTAAATATCTTTACAAAGATGATCCATATTTTGGAAAGATTTGGGAAGAATGCTTGAAGACTCCATTTAAACTTTTTTTGATTCACAATGGGTTTCTCTTTATAGATAAACTTTTGTGTATTCCTGAATATTCTCTGCGACAAGCTTTTATCAATGAAGCTCACCATGGAGGACTTCTTTGGACATTTTGGTAGAGATAAGACTCTTGCACTTGTTCAGGAAAATTATTATTGGCCAAGGATGGATCGAGATGTCAAAAAGTGTATCGAGCGGTGTAGGACCTGTCACATTGCCAAAAGTCATGGAAAAAATACTGGTTTGTACACTCCATTACCTGTACCAATGAGTCCATGGGAGGATGTTAGCATGGATTTTGTTGTTGGGTTGCCTCGCACTCAAAGAAAGAAAGATTCAGTCATGGTGGTGGTTGATCGCTTCTAAAAAATGGCACATTTTGTCCCTTGCACAAAGACTTTGGATGCTACACATGTCGTTGATCTTTACTTCAAGGAAATTGTGCAGCTTTATGGTATTCCAAGGACAATTACATCTAATCGGGATTCAAAATTTATGAGTCATTTTTGGCGTACACTTTGGAGGAAGCTTGGAACTAAACTTCAATTTAGTTCGTCTCATCATCCACGCAGACGGACAAGCGAGTGCGTGAGCAGGAGCTTGGGAAATCTTTTACAAGTATGATTGGCAAAAATGCACGTCAATGGGATGCAATATTGGCTCAAACAGAGTTTGCGTATAATCGATCTTCTAGCCAAACTACTGGTAGGAGCCCATTCGAAGTTGTGTATGGTCATAATCCAATTACTCCATTGGATTTAGCTCCCCTTCCTACCACTCAACATTTTAGTGGTGACGGTGAAGAACGTGCTAAATACATCAAGAAGATGCATGAGCAGGTTCGACAGGAAATTATCAAGCAAAATGGAAAGTACCAAAGAAGTGCAAATAAGCATCGGAAGCAATCAGCTTTCAAGGAGGGAGATTTGGTTTGGATTACTTTGAGGAAGGAGCGATTCCCTCGTGGACGTCATGGAAAGTTAAAACCAAGGGCTGATGGTCCGTTCAGGATCTTGAAAAAGATTGGTGGCAATACTTATGAAGTAGAATTACCGGATAATTATGGTGTTTCATCAACTTTCAATGTTGCTGATCTTTATCCTTTCGTTGGAGTTGAATCTGATCAAGTAAACTAGAAAAAAATTATAAAATGATATGTAAATGACGCAAAACTTAGGTTGTGTGTGGCAAAGTGGGACTCCATAGATACTTTGGTGAAATTATATATTTTTTAGTGTAACTATATACTTTGGGGTTGAGAGTTTGATTCTCCAACACAATTTTTTTTAAAGGGTCATAAATTCCATAAACGATATAAGCAAAGTCTCCAACAACAATGTGCTTATCTAAGATAGTAAATTTGAATTGTTTTCAATTTACAAACTGATAAAAATGAATGAACTCATGTTTGATATTAAAAAAAGAGATTTAAAAATAACCAACAAAAAAGACAAATGTGCAGGATAAGTTGCTGTACAATGACTAAAAGCATACATTATAAATGACCGAAAAACAAAGTATCATAATTGCTAAACACACAACAACATAATTTATAAGTCTCAAAAACTGTAAATATTAAAATCATTAACACCACGTGCACGTGAACCTTACTAGTAATTATAAATGTATGAGCTGGGGCGAAAGTCTTTTTATCATCAATACTGATTAAAATACTTTTTAATAGAGTTGGTACATAAAAGTCATTTAAGTATTTTAATCAATAGAGAGCAAGTGTCAGTAGATAGAGAATATAATAATGCATAACGACTGACACTGGAGAGTATTTGCTAGCTGTTGATGACTTAGCTAGAGCAGATAGATAAGTGTCAGTAGATAAAGAATAAAGCATACCGAAACAGCTGACACTTATGAGGTATCAGCAGCTATGACTTAGCTGAGACAAGATTATTTTGTTTAAGGAAAGCTGCTTAACTAAGTCTAAAACTACTGTCACTTAGGTGTCAGCATCTGCAAGCTGCTAAGCTGCTGATGGTTTAGGCTGAAAGATTCATATTAAGTAGAGCCTAAATAAGTGGTGTTAACTTAATGGTTTTAAATAAGTCAAAACATGTAAGTTTTAACAGTTTCCAGCTGACTAAAGCACACATCAGATCTTTTACTTTACTAGAGCAAACATCAGTTGCTACACCTACCAAAGCTATTGCAATGTCTAAATAAGGTTACATTCTAATGTGTAGCACATAGTCTACTAATCAAATATGCTTATAGAAAATCTTCTAAGACTTAAGTAATGCGTACAAACAAATCCAATATAAAGGAATATTTACAAAATGGTTTTACATAATTAATCAGGTTAATATTCCCAACAATCTCCTCTTATTTGCTTGTGGCCATTACTACTATACATGAAGGCTAATATTTTAAATATGCTTTGAAAAAATAGAGTTTATATATCATCATACCTAAGTAAAATATATTTGCAGTCTTGGTATAGTTCCTACTATTGAGTATTTAGATACTAGAAAATTAAAGAACAAATACACAATAAAAGGTATAATTTAAATAACATAGGATAGAAATATAATCTTGGGTTAGTATGTTGTTATTTAAACTAAGTGTTTAAATTTCATGCATGATAATTTGTATAAAATGACATGTGCATGAAGTTTAAAGAAGATAATCTCTATATGTTTAAACCAAAGGTTAAAGCAAGTATGCAGCAAACAATACAGATAAAACAAGATATTTATGAAGTAAAACTTCATCCTTGTTTGTGGCTCCTTCTTAATCTTTTTCTCCTTTTTCTTGTAAGTGTGTTCATTTTTCATCTTCATTTTCTTGTTAGTCTCAAAGTGCACAATACTAGGATAGAAGGTGGGGGGGTTTGAATAGCCTAGTTACACTTAAAAATTTATCGTGAAGAGTTCCTATAACAAGTACTAATAGCCTATTGAAAATGTTGTAGTAGCGGAAGACTTGTAAGGAAGACAGACTAAGTTTGCTGGTAAGCACTACTAGTAGACTTAACTGTTCACTTAAGTTTGATGCTCAAAGGAAATAAGTTAAAGAGCATATAATAATATCAAATAGTAAGTACTAGAGGATAATGAACACATGTATTTTGAGATGGTCCGTACTATAAAGAGTACTACATCCACCACCAAAGCAGTCAACCTTGGATTTGAAAGTGCACTATATTTTCCACTAGTTCTATTACAGAAATCTCTAATGGATCGTGTACAAAATATTTGACTTCTGTTTGGTGATTGGTAGTGAATATTTAGGAAATAAAATATTCATAGTGCTTGAAGAACCGTTGAAGTAAATAAGTAGCAATGAATGTGCAGTCTTGTTGTTGTTGTTGAGGACTTCGTTGATCAGTTTTTGATCTCTTGAATGCACTGAGTAAGATGACTTGAAGTTATTGAATAAGTTCAGAGCATTAATTTCTTCAAGTTTTCAATGACAAAATTTATATGAGAGCTTCCTTGAAACTGTTGGAGAAGACGAAGTGAGTAACAACTCTATTAGGTTGGATGCATTAAATGGAAGGAGTTGTTTGTTGACTTCTTCTTCATTGAGAATTGATCGAAGTATGGAGAGGAACCGTTATTGAATCGAGCAGGTGGAAGACAACAGAAGTTGTAAACCTGCAAGAGTTGGTACAGTCTGTACGTGTCAGACTGTGTACCTGCTCTGTCCTATTCAGAAGTCGAAAGTCTTCATTCTTTGAAAAAGCTGGAAAGGTGTGTCCTTGAATTCAGGAGTCAACATTTGAAGGATTTAATTGAAACTAATATTCTAAAATATAGGAATTAATAATTCTCTTTATTAATACTGAGCTGGACATCCTGACAATCTTTATACACGTCATACTATAGTCAGTGTTCTAAAACTCCCCGCCTAGCTCCGCCTAGGCACTAGGCGCCTCTCCACCACCGCGAGTTTCTTAGTCGCCGCCTAATCGGCCAAGTCGCCGCCTACGCCAAACCCCGCTGACCTTAATTTATTTTTGTAGATTTGATTTTGTGGTGTGCGGTAATCAGAGAATGAAGGAGGAGTGGTAATGGTAAGGAAGAGAGAGAGGTAGAAAGAAATGGGGTTTGATTTTGTGGATAGTCGGTGGGCTGAGAAAGGGGATAGATTAAAGGGTTAGATCTAGGAGGAAAGAGATTGGAGGATGAAAAAATGAGGAGAATCGGTCTGCCGGAGAGAGAGAGAGAGAAGAAAAAAAAAGAAAGGAAGAAAAAGAGGTTGCTGGTTTGCCAGATAGAGAGAAGAAAGAAGAAGAAAAAAAGATGAAGAATAAGGGGGCTGTCTCGGGACTCAGAATTTAAAATGAGGAGGGACTAGGGAGAATAGGTTAGACTGTGGGTTATAGGAGCAGTAGGTAGGTGAATTTTTTTTTTTTTTTAGTTCTAAACTTGGATGGTTTATTGCTTTGGGGTTGTTGGGAATTGTGATTAGTGGTAGATTTGTATATTTTTGTTTATTTTACAAATATAGACAAGTGTTTGATAAAATGACAAATATAAAAAAAATTAAATTTGTAGCCAATGTGTTTGATCTTTGATGTAAATCATAATAAAAAATAGTAATTATGCCTTAATTCTAGGTTCCGCCTAGGCCCCGATTACGCCCCCGACTAGTCCCCTAGGCGCTAGGCGCTAGTGTGCCGCCTAGCGGTCGCCTAACGATTTTTAGAACCTTGACTGCAGTTCGAAGGCAGACAAGATCTAGTGGTGAAGCCTTTGTCGAAGTCTTCTGGTGATGACTGTCGAAACGTGTTAAGTCTAAATAACTATTCTAAAGGCAAAGTTCTATACATAATTGCCACGCTAACTGGTACGCAGCTCATTTAGCCACTAAGTATAGAACCTAATGTAATGTATGAGAAAATGCAAATCTAAATGCAAATTAGAAACAACAATTCTCCTCCTGAATCTGATACTTTCTCTTTTCCTTAATCTCAACATCCTCTTATACTTTAGAGTATCCATTGTTCTCATCGTTTAGTTCCTTCATGTATCCATTATTCTCTTACTTAATGGACACAAGCCCACTCATAATATTCTCCTATATTATTCTCCTCCTAAGAGTAGAATTTGGTTGACATCTTAACCAAGAAGCATACAGGAGAACAGTCAATGGTTTAAACAAAAGGTAAGAAAAGCACTTAAGCAACTTGTCAATTGAAGCACATATATAAAGTTTCGTTGATAAGTGACAATCTACTTTGAAACATAGAGTTAAATTATGATTAATGATAAGGCATGGTATGATATTAATTGTTTGAGCATTTATCATCAGTTTGAATCTAAGTTATTATCTAGCAGAAGTTACCATGAGTGAATAGATTTAATAAATGGGTTTATCAAGGTATAGCAACTTGACATAAACTAGAAAAGAACTAAAAATTCAAATATCAGATTTTATGAAGTATAATGAGATGGATACAACAAGATTGATTATGGGTGAATGTATTAGGAAGCATGTAATTAATCTTGATATGATGAGATAGTTGAATAGAGAGATGAATACCATTAGATCAAATGATGAGAGAATTTTCAGGAAAATGCATGTTTTTCATTCATATCTTTAGATAGATATATGTGAAAACATTATGATAAGAATTAAGGAAGATGTATAGAACTGCTTGTTTCAAAATTTGAAAATGTCTCCTTAAATTCAAGGAATTAATTTTTTTTTTAGCAGAATCATTCATGGGGAGAGTTAGTAAAACATTATACCAAATTTAGAAATCCAATAAATCCCCATTTGCAGAAAATCAGTTTGAAATTTCCAAGAATGCTAAAAGTATTTTTTTTAATAATAAGTAGAAAGCATACCTAGGTTTTTTATGTCTGATAAAAATTTACCTTGTACGTTGTTGATTGAAGAGATGTGATGTCGACAAGGACTGGAATGAGCTTACAAAGGTTAGAGTAATTGTCAGTTGTTGAGCATCCTTCTTAAGTAGTTTAGGAGTTGCATTCTCCTTATGTCCAGTACATCCTTTTCGACAGTTAGGCTTTGGCAGCAACATTAGCAGCAGACTGTTGGAGACCAAGTCTCCTCCTTAAATCTTTTGCTTCCTTCTTGTATGCCTTGGCTTTTGCTCACTGTCTTCTCTCATCCTCCATGGCTTTAAATCTGCTAGCTTCAACAATCTCAGCCCTAGCTATTCATTTCCTTTGATATTCTAGAAGGGTATCCTATTAAGGTGCACCAATTGTTGGTTATGTATCATTTGGGATAGGATTTTGATAGTTGCATTCAAAGGAAGGTGGTGGATATGGAGTATATCTATTTTGGCATCCACACTTGTACCTTTTAGAACTTCAGGTATGGTAGAGGTTGAAGAGGATGAAGGTGCAGCAAGTGAAAGTTACGATAAAGGAGTAGGTTCAGCAGGTTGAGGGTTTTGGAGAATAGGTATTGGCATAGAAGGATAAGATTTAACAAGAAAGGATGTCTTCTTGCCAGTGAGATCAGAGTATTTGATCATAACTATTGGATGTAGATGATGAGGAATGAAAATTAACAACAACAGCTTTACTCCCTAGAGATGTTGATGAAGTCATAGCAAAAATGGGATCAGCTACTGATAACTTGTCAGCACAACGTTCAACAATAATTCCAACTTACTTAATACAAGCTTCAGCTGATGGTTCAGTAATGTTTCATTTAGCTTGTGGTGATTTAGTAGTTGTAAAATCAGTTGGTAGAACATCAACTGCTTTAGCTTCAGTAGATAGACTGTTAGTCGAAGGTTGTCAGTCGGAAGATTTCGTAAGTAGGGAGACTGTGTTAGCAGCAGGAGTCTGAATTACAATAGCTGGTTGTGCCTATTGTGAGATATAAGCTATTCCATGCTGTGAGACATGACTGAATCTTGCTTTATCTCAATATCTGTTTTAGCAGATGGGATGACAGAAGTTAGTGTAGATGAAACAGTAGCTTTAGGGTCATCAGATGAAGTAGAATCCAGAGCAGCAAGTGGAATGATGACAACAGCAGATGGTGAAGGCTGGGAGGCTTCAGTAGTTGGAGGCTGTTGTGTAGAGGTAGATGATCTTTGTCGTTGAAGAGCCTTATACTGCTGATACTTATTAGTCAATTGAGTAACAATATTGAACGTTAGTAGATCGACTTATCAATAGAAACATTTGTGTCAGCAGGAACTCTTCGATAGTCAGTCATCTTACAATAAGATGAGCATGAGTTGATAAGCTTTTTAGCTGGTGATGTGGCAGCTGATACTTTTGTGTCAGCATGAGGATGAACATCAGTCGATAGAAGAGTTAACATGTGTCAGCTGATACCAGTAGATGAGGTAGCAGCTGGATAAGATGTTTGACTGATTGTTCCTTTGAGCGTCAACGGTTAACAACAACTGATTATTTATCTATGAAGAAGCTGAGACTCAGCAGTAGGTACTAGTGGCTGATATACAAGTCAGATGATACCTACAAATTGTTTGTCAAGCATATAAAATATATATTTTAAAAAGTGCTTGGTTTGAACGTTGAGTCACTTTGTTTGCCATCAGCAGAGTTAATTTTGCCTTTGTTTAGTTCCTCGATAGTGTCTGCTAGTAAGTCAAGAGATATTTTTCACGTATTATGAACTTACAAGAAAATGGTTAAGTCATAAAAGATTAGATAGAGATAAAAAGATTGTGTTGATTTGACAAGAGAATACATGTTCATTGAAGAAAATCTTGAGAGCTCTTTAACTGTTGATATAACATAGAATTATGAATTGAAGAATACAAGTACTGATAGTTAGGAATGTATACTTACTTTCCTTAAATATGTAGTATTGTTGTAAGACCCTGATCCTTCGTGTACATTGACTTGCGTGCTATGCTCACATTTCTTTCTTTTATCTTGCGTGAATGATTTGTGAGAGAGTCTGGACGGGCGTGTGTTGGATATTTAATTAATGATTTATTATATTTTCTAAATTGGTTTATTTTAATTAATTATTTGTTTTGCCTTTCTTGGTATTTACTTTAATTAATTATTATTGTTACATCTTTTATAGAAATGTTATTTTGGAGATTACACTTTAATTGGTGTTTTAGGGTTTGTATATGAATCTTTATTCTAGTAGGATTATGTGTTCTTGGAACACAAAGTCATATGTGCCATTCTGTCTATGGTTGTGAGACACGGTTGACCGGATTTATTTAGGTAAGGAATCCTACACATTTGGTAACTCTTTATGAGATAAGATTTAGTCTTTGTTTATTGCACTAACCTACTAATCTTTTATGATAAGTGGTTTTCTTATTCTACAAGGTTTCTAGGTCAAGGATGCAAGTATAAATAAGAGGACACAAGGCTGAGAAGTTGAAGAGACGAGACTGAGCATATATACAACACAGGTTGATAGAGAGAAAAGAGATTGAATATTACAGTAGTTGTTCTATTCTAAATGTAATGTTGAATGAAGCTACATCAGAGTCTGCATTCATTCTGTCCCACCACTGTTTTCCAGATTACACCTCCTGTTGTTATGTTAAAAGCTATTGAGCGTACATCAGTCTAGGTAGTCAGAGGTGTTAGGATCATACAAAGCCATATTTACTTCTTAGAGAGTTTTTACATAAATTCCACTTTGTTAGTCATTCTTTATGATACGCGTAAACCGTTTTACTAGTGGAAATCAATGTGTTTATTTTACATATTGATCAAAGGTGTCTCTTGTGTTCAGTTTTTGTTCCTTCTTGTTTTGTTTATTTAAATTCCACAACATTGATATCTCAATGAAGTCTTCAATGAGCTCTTCATTGTAAGCTTCATTGAGCAGATCATATATCAAAACAGTTTTACTATCTTTATGTTAGTTATTTCATTATTCTGTTTTTCGTCTTTGCTTTAATCCCCTTTCTTTCATCTTGTGTGAATGGTTTGTGAGAGAGTCTGGATGTACGTGTATAACCACATTAAGACTAAAACCTTGTTGATATATGTTCCTTAGTTGTTGACTAGTTGCAGTTACAAGTAGTGACTCAACGTTGTTCGTAACTTGACTTGGTTGAGAATTGACTGGCTTAGGTTGTGTTCATAACCTCGGTTGAACCCTAGGTCTTTGCTTGATTGTTAATCACTTGTCTAGACAAGATCTAGTTCATGTTAGAAGTGTTCTTGCGATGATTATGTGTTTAGGACAATCGTTGCATAGCTTTCGTCTTCGTTCGTCCGTTTGAGTTCGAGTTGTGTTAACAACTTGTCTTTTAGAATTTAGATACTCTTAATCGTTGTTCGACTTCGTAGAAGTGTTCAAACCTATTCTTGAGTTCCTTGTCATGTTTAGAATCTCATGTTCTTGACCGTCGAATCGTTGTTTCATTTGTTACTTCAATTGTTAGTTATTGTGCTTTGTTTCGGTCTCGTCCCGAGTTGTTTCGTTACTTCGATTGTTAGTACTTAGACCAGGTGACCGCCTAGTTTCCAAAACGTTGGATTGCTGAAATTTTGAGCAGGCACTCGCCTAGTGGGGTGGATTAGGTTACCGCCTAGTCCCGTTTGCTGCTACGAAATGTTTTCTGATTTTTAATGATTTTCCCCCTTTACCCTTAATGAAACCCATCCTAAACCCTCCCAATCAGCTCTAATTAGTCCCTAATACACGTGGATTAGTTGGGTTAATATTATTAGAGTGCTAGTGACCTTGATTAATTTGTGGATTATCCTAAACATTCACTAATTAGACAAGGACATTGTCCATTATGCCCCTCTCCTTGGTGACTCCCTTATATCCCCAAAGCCAGCCATTCATCTTCATTTCTTCATCTCCAATACCTATTCTAGAGAGAGAGTCCATGGGAGACTTTGATCCCTAGTTTTTCATCCTCCGATCTTGGAAGATCCAACCATCTGATCTTTGATTCGACTTCAGATTCTTGAAGCCCTCGACGAGTAGAACAACCTACACCGATTCTATTTCCTTTTCCTTTTCTTTTCTTCCGAGCTAGGTAAGTTACTACTTACTTTTCATCTTGATTTTTAGCTCATTGATCCTAAGGAAAACAAAATACTTGCTATGTGTGGTCAATGAGTACTTGTGATGCTTTTATGTCTACCTTATATAACTTGGATTAATGAAATTGCTAGATACCCCGAGTAGGTTGATTTTCATGAGATATATATGTGGTTTATGTGTGGTATAAAGTGGGTTTACGATTATGATAAGTTCTATCGTGTTTAGGGCTTGAGAATCAAGTCCGAATGATTTGGGGTTGTGTTATAGTTTTGAATAGAGTGATGATTTTGGGATTTATGGAATATGTAAAGTATGAAATGTAGAGTTAATACTCAACGAAGTCATTATAAGTTCAATAATATATTAATGAACTTGGGAGTGAAATCCTACGTTATTCGGGTTTCGATTGATTAT
The DNA here is from genome assembly GCA_013146195.2 of Codonopsis lanceolata. Taxonomy (NCBI): domain Eukaryota; kingdom Viridiplantae; phylum Streptophyta; class Magnoliopsida; order Asterales; family Campanulaceae; genus Codonopsis; species Codonopsis lanceolata. The sequence goes on from JABEVN020001525.1 coordinate 17,036, forward strand.
GATTGTAAGGATCCGAGCATCCCGATGTGACACCAAAGTTTTAGACACTTTAATGACGATGGTTATGTAACCCTTTACTTATATAGAAAGCAGTAATGTTGAACTACTTGAAGTTCATTATTCGATTAGTAGGATAGTGACTCTTGGGAATTGGTTTAGAGTGTGCTCAATAGAGCATGGAACAATAGAGACCATTCAATGGCCTTGAGTATTATTAAGAAATGATTATTGGATGGGTTTACCTCCCATGGAATTAGACCGAGTGCACGAGATGGTACTTGTGAGGTTATGATTATGAATTAGTCTCTATGAGATTTGAAGGTGAATTTATGATTGTCGATTATATACGATGAATTGGACTATGAATATAAGTCCGACATTTTATTGTGAAGACTAAGTATTGATTCTTAAGTTATGGACATTAATTATACTAACTTAGTAGTCTTTGGTTTGATTACGAGTGGAGGATCATGGTAGACCTCATAGTATGATTTCTAGTAAACTTATATTCTATTCTTGATCGGGTTTGTGACTTGGGGATCATGAGTACCCCAATGTGTGATTTCTTGGACTAAACTTGTAAGTTAGTTGAGCATGTTAAGTATGTGCAAATATGTGCATTGTAAATTTAGTTTTAGTAGAGCATAACCTACTTGTTTTGGATGAGTTCGCTCATGTCGGACTTGATTCCTATTTGTTTAGACAAGTAAACACCTACTTGTGATCCTCGTTTTGAGTCCAGCTGGCGTTCATGTTATCGTGTTAGCAATGGGACGACTCATGGCCTTTAGGTAAGCAATCGCTATGAGTCGCCACATTGGTTCCCTTTCTCCTCACTAGTTGGCCAATGGTGGGATGTGGTCCTCGTATTAGCGCCACATAGCCTGATAGTGAGCTCCCATTTCTTCATCCTAGGTTGGATGAAAGGTAACATGTACTCATTACAGAAAACATATGAGAATGGATTACTCGCTAGGGAAAACTAGTGAGAAGTTATTGATCATGAGACTTGATTCAGTTATTGGCCCGAGCACGAGATCCGGTTCGGTTGCAGTTCGACATGTGTACAACTACAGTGAAACTGACAGACAAACAATCAGATATCTATATCATGTTATACGTGCTACCTTCGAGAACTTATGTGAAAAACAATGTGCTATGTGGTTTATATGAGATTATGTGTCTTGATGACTTGGTACACATTTTATTATTGGTATACTATTATGATGCCATGATCTATATATATGCTTGAGCATTATGTCATGTCATGTAGTTGCATATAGTAGCTTAATGAGTCTTTATGACTCATCACACTCCTTTGTTTTCCTTAGGGTGTACACTGAGCTCATTAGTACGTGTTGCGGCTGCGGGTTCGTGGTTGATAGCAAGTGGTCTTCCGGGCAATAGTTTGGAGTTATTCATATTATGTATTTATTATTCTTGTGAGACACGGATGTAAAGTTATATAAACTTTACTTGGGTAGATTGTGATAGTATTTATGTTGTTGTATTATTTTGGAGCCGACTAGTATGGTCGAGTTATTGTATCTATTTAGAAGTTATTCCCATTGTCTCCCCGAGCAAGGCTTTAGCTCGCGAGTTCTAGTATTGTTGTTTTAGTCGTTGTTGTTGTTATCTCTGGCAAGTTTAGTCCTAAGATTTTGGTTTAGTTGTCAAGTATTAAACTCTTTTTCTTTAGTTGATTTTTCCCTTCGACATGTTATAGCCGTCGAGTGGTTGTTAATCAGGTTGGGATCTTGTTGTTTCACAGGCCTTAGGTTCACCGATAGTTTATTGCACGTGCGCAAAGTTACATCACGAGCGTCTTAGATTCGTCAAGAGATAGTTGTCTCTTAGCCTTGCGTTCTGTTGTTTGGAATCGAAGCTTTAGGTTCCACTTATGAAATGCTTCCGCAGATCTTGGTTTTTATTTTCCTGTATCACCGTTAAGGCTTTACTTTTCTGTTTAGAGCTTGTTGACTCACACCATTATCCTTAGCAGGTGCTTGTCCATCTTTCTAGATTGTTTTCACGGTGCGACCTTGGGATTTTGTATAGAGATTCGGGTCGGGTCGTGACAACTCCATGTTTATATGATTTTGTATGGGCACCACCACTACTACACAAGTTTTACGTGACTACATGCCACACAAAGATTCTAACAAGTACTAACAAAATGTTATACAAGAACCACCACTACTACACAAAATTTATGTGATTGCATGCTGCACAACAGTTCTAGTACACACCCAAGAATGCAATCTCTTTAAAGAATCAAGATCTCAAGAATGTCTTAAATGTATGTATTAACATATCAATATCAATAGTTCAAGTTAAGTCTATCTATATAGATATAAGTAATGACTTAGCAAATATGACACTAAAGCAGCAGTTTTGAAATAACGGAGTTGATGCGTCCTGAATAATTTGGATGCACTAAGTAAGCCCAATCCAAACACCTGGCTTTCAACGTGTCTGTGAATCCTCCGAGCCCAACTCTGTAATAAGGAAAAGCAAACGTGAACTGGGCAGGGGCACTCCCTGCAAAGGCCCTCCGGCGTGTAAATCAGTACACAAATAAGCAGTTGAGTAAGTAATTTGACAGAGTTTTGGCTAGAGAATCAGATTGTGCATACCTCTCTCCAAATTTTGCCAAGCTTTTATATGCACCAGAGACATAACTGTCCACAACCATGAGTAACCGCCCATGATTAGCATTAACCGCCCATGATTGGCGTTAACTACCCAGGATCTCCATTAACTACCCATGATTGGCATTTACTGCCCCACAAACGGTCATAAACATGCATCTAATTAGCTCACTAATGACAACGAGTTATCCGGAGAACTTGCCGGTCATTACTGCTGGCCAGATTCTTGCTCGGGTGTAACCACCCTCAACTGTTACCTTGATCTTTACCGAACATGAATGTCCTCAACTGTTAATGGCTCTTACTGATGCGGACGAGCAATGATGCTCGTTTACCGATATTGCTCGTTTGGCTGAGCCCCCATCTCGCAAGTAACTAGCCTGACCAGAACTAAGGTTTTGCCCGGTTGCTCGTGTAACATCTTTGCTCGCTTGCTCGGAGGATACACATGCCTGACACGTGGCTCATGGCCTGGGCCTAATTGGGCCAGGCAGCTCAGTAGCCCCCAACTCCTTGTCTTACCGAGTATTCATGCTCATGACGAGGAGGAACCCAAAAAATTTCAAAGCACACCTCTTTTCGAATAATTTTGAAACCGAAAAGTTGAATAGGCGGCGATTCATGAAGCGTCTTGAACAAGCGTTTCTTAAAAGTACGAAACGTCAGCCGCCAGTCTGAAAAAGGCAGGCCCAATTCCTTATGCTCATTAAATGTTGCCTCGGTCATCGCGCCTCGTGCTTCGGGCCATATGATTTGTACCTCCATTCGACGGTTTCGCTGGGTATAAAAAGCCCAATCGCCTTCTATTTCCAACTTTACCCAGTTGGAGATTCTCAAACGCATAAAGGAAAACAAAGGCGAAACACCGAAGCATTCTGCAATTTCCCATCAGAAGCCATTCTTCCTCAAGACTTTTCAGAAGCAGGATCGAAATTCTGCAAAATCATCAGGTATTTCATGACTTCTATTTCTTCATTATTCCATTGCATTGTCTTTTCTCAATTTCTGAATTAGGGTTCATGCTGCATAAACCCCCTTCCTTTTCTATTTTTACGAACTGCTCATTCAATTGATGTAAGGGACCAAACTCCAATCCCTTTTGCTCTTCTTGAACTATCGACCCTTTCCTGTCCAAATCGAGGAATCGAGAAATCTATGATCAGTGCCCTGCTCACTGTTCTTCCAACCTACTCACCAGTCTCAATTTCACTTTTTACCATTGTATCCCAATTGGTCGATGTTTAACCCACATTTCTCGATTCCCTTTCCTGTAGGATGTCTAGCGAAGACACAATGTCAGACATTGAAGGCCGGAGCTACGACCATGGAGCTCCAAGAGAAATGCCTCCGTCCTCGCCCTCATCTTCCGAAGAAAGCAAGCAAGATGTGATTCCGCTAGTTACTCGCCGACGAAAACCCCCACAACTGAGCGAGCAACAAGCCAACAGCGATCCCCAAATCCTTGACGGAACCGAGCAAGCAGATGATCCTCCTCGCCCAAACGAACAATTACCCGGGCCAAGCCAAACCTCGTTTGTTCCTGCCTCCTCATATTCTTCTCCCTCGATCAGGTGGGAAGATTTGAACTCCGAGGACGAGGTTAGTACCTGGTTCTACTCGCTAGGAATGGACCCCAAGCTTTACCGCGTCCGCGCCTTTGATTTAGACATAGAGAAAGAAGGCCATAACTTTCAAGGAGACAAAATGGTGTTTTACTTCGACTTCTTTCAAGTTGGGCTCCGTCTCCCTCTCGACCCATTCATTGTCGAGCTAATGAATGCCTCCAACACTCTTCCCTGCGACCTCGCTTTAACCACTGTTAGGTTTTTAGTATCATTCACCGTAGCCTGCCGATCACTCGGGTTTGAGCCCGATATGACTTTATTTCGCAAATTTTTCCTTCTCTCTCTTGATAAAAAATCTGGTCGCATCAATAGCCGGTCAAACCATGGCTTCTTCAAACTTCTCACTGACGGTCCCAACAAAGTCGATAGGGGGGAAGGCTTTTGATTGAATCGAGCATTGGGCGGCCCTTTGCGCCCTATATCAGCGACTACGGTCTTCCCGAGAATGACAAAAACGCCTACCGAGCTGGGGAACCCAAAATAGTTAAAGCTTTTAGAAAGTTACTAGGTGTAAGGGAAGGGCGAGCTGGACAAGATTTTGTACTGGATTGGCGAGTTCTCACTTCCGACCTCGGCCTTCTACGATCTGCTGGGATCTCTTACCTTCCCATTGAAGGAATCGAACCCAGAGTTATGTCGATCCGAAACTCCTCATCCATACTGGGGTTCTTGCCATGGGAAGAAATTCCCAAGTGAATGCGAGGATTGTGCTCGTGCTGGAACTCTTTGCCGACCCTCTTTCTCACTCTTTGGTTATATCTCAGCTGTTTACCTTGTCATCCTTTTTTGATAATTTTACATACTTATGCTTTTCTCGGTGCTAACATTCTCTTGACCTTATGCAGATATGAGGCAGTTGACGGACGTTACCAAGTTCATGCAGGCTGCCAAAAAGAGCTCTAACAAATGAGCTAAGCACTTGTCAACCCAGCCAGCCATCAGTCTTCCGAAGCGGTCCGGCCAACACTTCAAGCAGCCGAACTAAGCGTCAACAACGAGCCAGTCAACTGCAACAACTTTTATCCCGTTCTGGCGTGCGGCGATAAATGTCTCCCCACCACTCATCAATGTTGAACAAGCGAAAGCCAAGGAGGAGCAGGCAGCCGGGCAGATAAAGCTATAGTTGAAGAAAGCACTCCCCAACTTCCTTCTTGGCAGCAGGAAAACTTCGTCATGCCCGACGACCAACCAAAAGCTGCTGCCCTTATTAGGGAACTTGCCAACGTACCGGATCTCCACAACATCGCTGTACACAAGCGAAGTGGCTTCCAAGCCACTGCTGGACTTGGTCTGATGAAGCGACTTCATCATAGTGGCATCCAAAAGAAATATGCCGACCAAGCGAGTTCCGTCTTGATCGGCGAGATGGGCATGTGCATGACTGAGGTAACGCATTCCTCTTATTACTTACTGTTTTTCCTCTTTCCTCACTTTTAACCCGCAACTTTTCTAACAGATCGCCAACAAGTCCATCTTGATGTATGAGCGCCTGATCACCAATCTCAACAAGAACAATGCTCTCACTGCTGAGACCGAGACTCTGACCACCGAGAAGAATGCTTTGGAGGAAAAAATCAACTGCATCCGAGCCGACCTTAAAAATACCGAGGAGTCCCTCACGAGCAAGGTAACCGAGCTTTCGAAGATCGAAGCCGAGAAAACCGCCCTAGAATCCCAGTTAAATCTTTCCAAAAAATCGGAAGAAGCCGCCTTAAACAACATAGCTGGGGTGCGCCGGGAGCTGCGAGCTTGCCAAAATGATTTGGAAGCTGCTAACGCCACCGTCACCAAACTCGAGCAAATGCTATCGGAGGTCGGCTCTTTGTCAAGTGAGGAGCAGAAACAGCAAATTATTGAAGATTATAAGAGTTCAAACGACTTCGCCAACAGTGTGGAAAGTGAAGCTTATCCGTTCTTTGTACAGGGCATGAACCACATCTTGAGGTAGATCGCTTGCAGCGGGTTGGAAATTCGCCCCGAGCAACTTGCTGAATGGGGAGCTAATCCCTTATTTTGCTCGTCTGCCCGGCCACTCCGTGCCCTTTGAAGATGAATTGGAGTCGTTGGTAGAGGCCGAAGGAAGGGCTTGGCTCTGGAATCCGCCTCTGTTACCAATCCCAGACCTCATGACACAAATTTGGGCATCTCAAGCTCCCTCGTCCACCAACGACAATGCTCAAGTCCCGATGATGAGGTTACAATCTCGAATCATTTGAAGAACCGAGGAACCCGAACCCGCTTAGCAGAAAATACCACGCCCTTCAGTGCTTGAACTCGTAACACTGGCCTGCGTGCCTTTCTGGCCTTCGTGCCTTGTCCCAAACAATTTAATTCTTGTCTTTAATATTTTAACTTGCTTTCCCTTCTGAATGACTTCATAACATAAGTTTTTTCCAAGCAAAATCACTTTTTACTCGCCCTTTGAAGCGATCACCACTTAGTTAAGTTTTTACTCGCTCTAAAGCGATCACCATTTAACTAAGTCCCACTCGAATATCCACCCCTCTTACCACGAGCATAAAGCCCTATATGCTCGTAAAAAGAGACTAATTCGAGAACCGGGAAACCTCTTCTCAAATCTTCTCGAACATAAAGCCCTTTATGCTCGACCAAAGACTTGAAAAGATATTCAACTCAAACACCAACCCTTTAACCGGGTTGGAAAAGCTCATGCTCGATAAAAGGAAATAATCGAAAAAACAACAAAAGCCAACTCGAAGACCCACTTTCCAAACACAAAGTTGAAAAGACAATCGAGTTTCACCATTGCTAATTATCATGAGAAAAAAAACCAATGAATTACATATTGTAAATCAATTACCAATAGTATTTCTTCAAATGATCCGCGTACCATGGATGCTTTAACTCATCACCATCCTCATTCGCAACTTGAGGTGCCTTCTTTAACGATTCTCGAAACTTGAAAAGGGCCTTCGAGTTTGGTGACAACTTTCCCCATTCATTTCGATGGCTGTTGCCTCAATCTTACGAAGGACCCAATCCCCAGCAAAGCGATCGACCGAACTCTCTTATCGTGGTGAGCCTTTACTAGATTGCTTATAGTTGGCCATTCTCATTTTGGCTTCAGGTAGCTTTTCTTCTAATAAATCCATCTGGCTGCTTTCGGTGATTAGACTTCGACATTGTAATTTAAGACCCTATGAATGGGCAAGTACATCTCCTTTGGAGCCATGCT
>JABEVN020001526.1:0-24511 GCA_013146195.2 Codonopsis lanceolata
AACTTATCAGGAGGCGATAAAAAATCTAGAAAGAGACAAGTGGATGACTGCTATGGCGGAAGAGATGGAATCACTTTACAAGAATAACACATGGGAGTTGGTGGAACTTCCCAAAGGGAAGCGGCCAATTGGTTGTAAATGGTATTCAAGCGAAAGGAAGCAGCATCAGAAAAAGAGGGGGAAAAGTTCAAGGCATGGTTAGTGGGAAAGGGTACTCGAAGAACAAGGAATAAATTATAATAAGTTTTACTTTTTGTGAGACACACTTCGATCAGAATTATGTTGGGTCTTATAACACACTATGATATGGTGTTGGAGCAGATGGATGTGAAGACTACTTTTCTATACGGTGAATTAGAAGAACATATCTTCATGGAGTAGTCACATGGGTTCAGTCATCCTGGACATAATCATTTAAGTTGTAAATTGAAGAAATCACTTTATGGGCTAAAGCAGTCTCCGCGATAGTGGTAGTATGATTGTTGCGTGTATGTGAGAAGCCTTGATGATGGCTCTATTATTTTTCTGTTACTGTATGTAGATGATATACTTATTGCTAGTAAAAGTGTTAATGAGGTCAAGAAATTAAAGGCCTTGTTAAGTAAAGAATTTGACATGAAGGATTTGGGGGCTGCCAAGAAGATTCTTGGTATGGAGATTCACCGAGACAAAAAATGTAGAAGATTGTGGTTGTCTCAAGTCGGCTGTGTTGAGAAGGTGTTAGAGATGTTTAACATGGGAGATGCAAACCCAGTGAAAACACCATTGACGAATCACTTCAGTTTATCAACTTCAGATTCCCCAACAACAGTTGAAGAAATTAAACGTATGTCAAAGGTTCCCTATGTAAGCGCAGTGGGATGTCTCATGTATGTCATGGTATGTACTAAACCAGATTTGGCACAGGTAATCAATGTGGTAAGCAAGTATATGGCTAATCCAGGCAGACAGCATTGGAAGGCAGTCAAGTGGATATTCAAATATTTGAAGGGCACTGTGGACTATGGTATTATGTTTGAGAAACAGAGTGTGGGACTTTCAGTCGTAGGGTATGCTGATTCAAATTATACAGGCGATAATGATCGTAGGAGATCTACCATAGGTTATGTGTTTACCCTAGCAGGTGGACCTATATGTTAGAGAGCTATACTTCAGGCAATTATTGCATCATCTACGACCGAGGTGGAATAAATGGCAGCTATTGAAGCTGCAAAGGAAGCCATATGGCTTAGGGGCCTAGTCAAAGAGTTGGGTGTTCAGCAATGTGGAGTTATGTTGCATTGTGACAGTCAAAGTGCAATCTACTAAGTAAAGAATCAGATTTATCACTCAAGGACGAAACACATCGATGTGAGGTTTCACAAGATTCGTGAGTTGATTGATAATGGGGATATTCTTCTTGAAAAGATTCACACCACGGAGAATGCTCGATATACCATAAGTTCGTTATCTACAAGGAATCATGAGTTACCTCGTGCGAACTTGAACCTTGAGCTACGATCTTCGTATGTCACGATCAATAATCCTGCAAGTCTCTCTCGTCGAATTTATATCACGTAGCACGAATATCAACCTCTGGTTCAGCCCACAAATCCAGGCCTCTCGATGGTTAAGCTAGAGGGAGTATTTGGTGAGATAGAATATATGAGAGAAAGAGGGGCAGCCAAAGAAGATGAATCCTTCTTAGGCGTGTAAACTGGTTAGGGTTTTAAACCGTATGTTCAATATGATCGTCATGGCATTGAGACACAAAAATAGAGATTTATATCATACAATCTTCCGTAGACACTCATACCAATCACTCTTGATTAACTACTTTTCCAGCAATGCTCCGTAGGGTTGTATGTGTATAGACCTATTGACTTTTTCTTTGACAAAGTAGTTTTGTAGGCTTCTGAATTGTTTACTCGGTCAAGATTGAAGATTTTTTACGTTACAGTAGTAGTTCCTTTCTAGTGCTTGAATTTTTGTTTAGTTTTTCCCTAAGTTGGATCACACCACAAGCCATATAAAACGTGTAGTCAACACACTGGCCCATTAAGCATGGCAACACCTTGGGTCATCAAAGCTATCACAAGTCAGCCTAAAAGTTCATGTACCACAAGCCGACCAAAAAGTCCATGGATGATGTTGGTGTTTAGAGCACATTCAAGTCTCATGGTGTAGCACTTTGGCGCACAACACTTTGTTCTCACATTTTCGGGCATAGCACTTTGTTCAGTCCGTTACATATAGCCCACACACTGGAACACTAAGCACATAGCATGATGACCCAAGAATCCATAATTGACTCTTAATATAATGTATATACAAATAATTCTATAAATGCTTTCGTCATGGAAAAATGATTCGATTGTCCCTAGTATCAAATCAGTTGACCTAGATGTGGCATGCCAAAGAGAAGAGCTTTTTAGTTAGAGAAAGAATCACTGGGCTAGATCCAAACCCAAGGCGGACGCACGATGCAAGCCCTTTCACTCGAATCAATCAACCTAGGTGAGCATTTGTTTAGACAGTTAAACTCACGTGACCTGGGCTTGTCCTTTTTGGGTCAAACACACAGATCTTAGTGACGGAAGCCTTTAAGCGACCTAGCTTTATTTACCTTGTTGAACAAGTCCACACGGAGAAGGGATTCATTTTGATTTTCGAAGAAGAAAGATGTCGTTCAAGTTTAGGCTAACAGGATTGGGTGATACTGCATTGGCCTTTTGGCCATTTTCTAATCTTTTGGTTAAGAAACTTATAAGGCACAAACATGATTTCATTGATGACATCATGTTTCTTTTATTGAATTATTGTATTTTTTTTCCAGATGCTACATGCATTGAGCTTTTTCATTACATGTTTTTGAACTTTGAATTATAAATTTTATAATTTTATGGTTGATTTTATTTCAGGACGGGCCAGCCCAGTGGCCCATGTGCCTAAGACAGACCGAGACGAGCTAGAATTTTGTTAGGCCCATTAAATTTTGAGCCATGCCGACTCATCCCAAAAATTAGCTTTAGTGCACCGAATCTGGGCGAGCTAGCTCATTTCCAATTCTATCAAGAGGGCTATGAGTGGTGGATGAAGGATTAGACATCCGAACCACCTTCAAAATTCTTGTGTCAAGTTTCTCCTCCCTAAATCCTTTACTTATTGTCGTGCACATTTTATAATGTCTAGCACATTATTATTCCTTTACAAATATGCTCCTTATCATTTTAATCACTTCAAAAATTACTTCAGTCGTGCATATCAAAGATTGAAAGATTTATCTAGTGATTAACCACTGCATCATGTCCAAGGAACCCAACACTATTATATGTTTGGACAAAATTATTCTTTAATTAATTACTTGTCATTTTAAGTTGAGAAATATATTTCTTATTTCTACATTACTTTTTAAATCTTAACACATCAACTAACAATATTTTTTTTCTTTTATTCTTTTTTTATAAGATATAATTTTGATTATACTTATGATTGATTTCATTATAAAAATATATTAATTCCTTAGAGTATTTATCTACCAAAATTTCAGATAATATGTGATACTTTATCACTTTAATAAAAGATTAATTTAATTTAAATAGTATTTTTATAACTATAAATTCAATAATAACAATATGATAGGTATTAAATTGATTATCGGTCGTAATCAATTCAAAAATAATATTTACAATTTTTTTTGAAGAAGAATTAATATTTATAATAAATTGTTATTGGTAGGTAAAAGATATTAAAAATTAACGATATGATATCAACATATGATTTTATTATTAAATTAATTTTTACAATTATATATTTTAATTAAATCTAATAGTAAATTCTATATTTCAATAAGCAACGATCACATGTTTTCTCAAAATTTAGTTGACTATTATTATATTAGTTTTTTAATTATGTAGCATGACTCTAAACATAAATTCAATTTATTGTTTACCCATTTAAAATAAAAAATACTAATAATTATGTTATTCATGTGAACGATAACCAGATATCGTTTGATATTTTTTTTAAATATAAATTATGTAGGAAGATAATTAGGAAAGTGACATTGTTACACGTACAATTTAATATGAACAAGTAATCAATGAGTAATTTTGTTCAAATATATTTTTATTTGATATAATAATTAGTAAAGTGATGGCCATGGACAAGTAAAAATCTCGGTGGAAATAGCCTCTCCTTGCCGACAAATTGAGCATAAGAAGTCCAAGCTTACCTCTTGTTGTCAGAGAGGAAGTATTAATGCTAATACTTGTAACCACATGAAATGATATTAAGTCTTGATAGCTTGATAGAACAAGCCGACCAAGCAAGCTCTTGTACACTTCCTTCACTCCAAAGCAGCTTTTCAGTTTATAAGTTGCTTTAAACGGAGGTTTCATAATATAAAGTCAAGCTTGATAGAACAAGTAAGCTTTTTATTTCAAAATAGATGTTATTTTATAATTTTTAATGAATTTATATATATATATATTTTCTAATTCTACTCATATTTATTTACTCCGTAACTTGTGTTTGACTTTTTGAGCAAGAGTATCAAAAGATACCTTATTAATGTTTGAAATAAAATAAATAAGGGCAATTTAGTCTTTGTAATATGTTTCTTTGGTCTGTAAGAAAAGTTTCAAAACGACATCTATACATATATAAAAGGACAGGAGCAAGATTTGGAAAGTTCCCGCCAAAAGTGACTTTCCAAATTTAGAAACATTTCTAATTTATATATAAGTTACTTTTTACATTGAAAATTGAAAATATAAAATATCATTATTATAGTTGATTGGATAAATGATTCCAAAACCTCTTCACTTTCTTATTTAGTATATTAGAAAATATATACATAGTAGAAACATGAGAGATAACAAAATTAAGTTTTTTTTTTGTCAATTTCTTTGCATCAATATCTAGGCTAGGAAAAATAAAATGGAATAAAACAATGATTTTGAAACTAAATTATATACACACACTTTGAAGTAAAACTAATTCACAGACAATCAATTAATAATAATACCAAGATCTGACTTTTTTTTTTGTCTATTTCATCATAACCAAAGTTAGAGATAATTGCAAATAAAACCCTGACCTATTTTGTGTTTTGTAAAATTAACCTCGTGTATTGATTTTCACCAAATTGAACCTCCACCTATTTTCATTTTTGCAATTCAAACCTTCCGTCAAAGTAGTGTTAATTTTTTTAACGGGATGCTGAGTTGGCTGCCGTGTTGGCAGCTGACATGGACACTGCAACATCCAACTGATATTTACTGCTTTTTTCATTGCAAATTAAACTTTGTACATTTGTTTGTCTTGCAAAAAGAACCTTGGTCAAACCGTAGTTTATTTCCTGTCATTTCTATTGCAAATTAAACCTTATACATTTTTTTCTTTTTACAAGATGAACCTTGGTCGAATTACTTGTTAGCTCCCGCCTTTTTTATTGCAAAGTAAACCTTGTATATATATATTTTTTGCAACATAAACCTTGACAAGAAACCAGATTTTAGCTATATATATACTCATTTCAAAAGTAAATACTAAAAATTTAGCCGGAAACTACACATTAAACCAATATAAATAATCAAGTCTATTGTTTTTTCTTAAACTGTACGCCGGATCAACTAGAATGATTATTTAGGAACGTAGGGAATATATAATTTTGCTCTGAAATTGACTTTTCTAAATAACATGGCTATTGATAACTAAAAAAAATTATATAGTGGTCCTTCAACTCAATTTTGAGCATCATGTTAGTCCCTCTTACGTTATTTTTAAAAAGCAACGTTAAAATTTTTTGTAAAATAACAATATTATCCGCACTTTTTGAGCTAAGTATGATATCTATTTTGCCAAAAATAAGCTAAGAATAGTTTTTTTTTTTTCAAAAATAATAATCTAAAACACTAACTTTTAATAAAGGCAAACCCAAGTTACCCAACAGCAAAATATAACAAAAGATATAAGTATAACTATGGTTTACCGTTGATTCAATCCCAAAATAGCAAAGAGAAATAAATGTGCACGCCCACTGCAATATCCATCGACGCTACCTCCATAGCCACGTCCACCGCCACAACAGCTTCTACCGTTGAACACTTGAACCCCACAGCGGCCTTAGGCCGACCATCACATCTGGACTCGAACTTGGCACTCCATTTGAAGACGGAATTGAAATCGTGAACGTTAATACCCTTGTGGGGGAGAAGACAGAAGTACAACGACCGAATCGCTTTGAATTTGATCAAGAAATAGGTGACGGAGCGGAAGTAATCACTCTAAAAAGATGAAATCATTGGGGGTAGGGGCTTAGAGCCAATGATTTGGCGGAAAATCTAAAGGGGTTTGGCAATTATGTTGTTTGCGAAGAACTTGAGCAATTTTGTTAAAGGGATTTTCGATGGTGTTTTGGGGAAAGGGGTTAGGCGGAAGTTGAAGGAGGCGGCGGGGGACGGAGAAGGAAACTGTGGCATGAAAGATGAGGGAGGAGAAACTTGGGGAGACAAGGGAGTAGGAGCAGAGGCATTTGAGATTGCACATCGGTTGAAGATGAGGACTAGGATTTCGTCTGATAAGTGATTCAAAGATACATTGCTAACTGCTGCTTCTTTTTCTTCTTCTCCCTTTACAACATCAATGGCGGCTACAGATTTGTCAAAACCCTTGCTGTGGATGTTCATTTTATCACTCTAATTAATTGGGTTCATCAAAATTGAGCCTTCCATGTCTTAATCTTCTACTTGTTCTTGCTCGATTGTCATATTTACTTGACGTGATTACTGCCTCGATTCGGTCTAAATGGCTTAATCCCTAGCTATTAATACCAGACGATGTTATTATTAAATTCCCGAAGCGATGAGTTTAAGCTTATTGGGTTACATTTTTGATAGCTTCAAATTTGGCTTCAATGGAAACCGTCGGCTCAAAACAAGGAGTTTTAGATAGTCATAGAGAAAGAAGATTAGAGTAAAAATGCAATTTCTAATTTTCTAATAAATGTTCTAGTATTTTTTTTAAAATTGATTTCTTTTTCCTTTTTGTATTTTATTATTATTTTAGGTTATTTTTTCCATCTCAACTTTTGTTAGCCGTGCCGTAGACATCCTACTTAGCCAAGTGAGTGCAAAATTATCATTTCACAAAAAATATAATTAATGAAATGGATTGTTAGAGAATGAGATGAAATTTTTTTAGTATGAAATGGATATATATATATATAGCCAAAATCTGGTTTCATGTCAAGGTTTATGTTGCAAAAAAAAATATACAAGGTTTACTTTGCAATAAAAAAGGCGGGAGCTAACAAGTAATTCGACCAAGGTTCATCTTGCAAAAAGAAAAAAATGTATAAGGTTTAATTTGCAATAGAAATTACGGGAAATAAATTACGGTTTGACCAAGGTTCTTTTTGCAAGACAAACAAATGTACACGGTTTAATTTGCAATGAAAAAAAACGGGAAATATCAGTTGGATGCTTTGATGTCCACGGCAGCTGCCAACTCAGCATCCCGTTAAAAAAATTAACACCATTTTGACGGAAGGTTTGAATTGCAAAAATGAAAATAGGTGGAGGTTCAATTTGGTGAAAATCAATACACGAGGTTAATTTTGCAAAACACAAAATAGGTCAGGGTTTTTTTTACAATTATCTCCCAAAGTTATTATTGTAAAAAAAATCTATAAATCAAGATATGACCAATTTTTTTAGACAGCTAGCTATATCTATACATATAAAAAAGAAGAGGAGCAAGATTTGGAAAGTTTCCGCCAAAAGTGACTTTCCAAATTTAGAAACACTTTAATTTATATATAAGCCAATTTTTTACATTGGAATTTAAAAATATAAAATGTCATTATTATGATTGATTGGATAAATGATTCCAAAACATCTTCACATTCTTATTTAGTATATAAAGAAAAATATACATAGTAGAAACATGAGAGATAGCAAAACCAAGTTTTTTTTTTTTGGTTAATTTCTTTGCATCAATATCCAGACTAGGAAAAATAAATATAGAATAAAATAACGATTTTGAAACTAAATCATATACACACACTTTGAAGTAAAAGTAATTAACAGACAATCAATTAATAATAATACCAAGATCTGACATTTTTTCTCTATTTCATGATAACCAAAGTTATTATTGTAAAAAAAATTTATAAATCAAGATAGGACCAATTTTTTGAGACAGCTAGCTACGTGTAAAAAAATGAAAACCATATAATTTCTGATTTTTTAGTTACTTATACATGTTAAAAAATTCAGATATAAAAAAAATGCTGATGATGAAATTAATCAACATTCAGATCGAATTTGTTTGTTTGTTGAACTAAATCACAGATTAAAATTAATAGACGAGTTTTGAAGTTAAACAGAGTTTTTGACATATTTTTGGAAACATGAACATACCAACAAGTTTCCGGTAAGTCGATGGTCATAGCTTCCGTTGCCGGATTTTCTTTAGGTGGTAACCTTAAGGTTCGCCAACGCTGCAAAAAATACGTAATTTTTTTTTTTGCAATGTGTAGTGAAACTAGGGTAAAAATGTTTTTTTTCGTTTATATACATCAACTAAAACAACGTGGTTTTATGAGTGTTTACCGGGTCGCGGTCAAAAAGTTATCCATAGCACGGTTTAAATCAAATTTTTCGATATCTATCCATCGATCGTTTGAATTTTTAGTTCATTTTCCTTGACTCATCTCCTACATTTTATTTTCCTTGGTTATATACTATTTTAATTATTTTTTCTTTATGTCTGATTTTTAAATTGAACCATAATACTTGAATTATTTTGTAAAAATTACCAATTTTGAAAAGTGTAATTTTTAAGGTTTTATGACAAAACATGTTAGTATATCACAAACAATTTGCTCTTTGTTTGATATTATATGCGTTATTAATTGTTTTTAACATTAATGAAACTTTTATTTATATATATTTATTTGTATATATTTTAATATCATTTTTAATACGGAAAACACATCAGTAAATTTAAATTTTGTTGAGACTCTAAAGTAGAGAATGAGAGAAAGTGAACCTCAATTCCATTGTTTAGAATTGGAATTGTGGGCTTCAATGTAAATTATATTGTTTATATCCAGAAAAAAATATTATAACTTGAATTAAACTGAAATTCTTAATATTTTTATTCTATAAATTGATTTTTTTCTCCAAAGGTAAAACATTTTAAAACCTAAAGACTATTGATTTTCATTATTTTTTTATTTCTATTAATTTGCTTATACGTTTAGATTTTTAATTTAAATCTACATGAGAGCCAAACAAAATAATCTTAATTTTAATGTTACAAAATTATGATATTCAATTCTACACATTGAACTCATAATCGTTATGTTGCAATCATTTTTGTATTTTATTAGCACTAAAGTTTTAACTATTGTATTGATATAAATATAGACTTCGTGTATCGCACGAGTGCTTTGATTACAATTTTATATGATTAACTTCAATTTATATTATACAAAGTAAACTGTTTTAGTCAAAGACATATCAATTCGATATCAATTTAAAGATATGTTTAAAAAGTTATTGTTTTTATTAACATAATTTTCTATAATGTGTTTTATATTCATATTGAACTCGTGATTTTTCATATAATTATTCGGTTATATGGTTATCATTAAAATTTTATATTGTTGTATTTATATCAATATTGAACCGTGCATTACATGGTTGTGTCGTATTACACGGTTGAGTTTCCTTTTTTTTATTTGGAGAATTAAATTCGGAAATGACATATAACTAATTACATACCAAAGTCATATAATTATTAAATATTGCATAAAAATAAAGTAGAAGTCAAATTTCTAGGCAAACTATTCATAAGTCAGACAGAGTCCATGTGCATATAACTAATTACAAATAAAATCAATATATAAAAATGATTCGTAAAAATGGTATTTATTCAAAAATATGGAATAGCTTAGAATTATTATAAATAAAAAAATATGTAAATAAAAATACTTACGATTGTTATTAAAAGATCTTGAAATACAGTTCTATAATATTTAAAAAAAAAACAAATAAAAATTACTCATGGGCCTGACTTTGTTTGTTTTTTTAGTTTGGGTCTGTCTTAGTTTAAATTATCACTAGATTTTGTGTCCGTGCTTATGGCACGATATCAGTATGGAACTTATTCAATGTATGAAGCGAACAGTATGTAAATGAATTGATATATGTTTGGAATTTTGTAAATATCAGATGAATGCACACTACACAACTAAAAAAAAAGACAAAACTCAATAAACTAAACAAAAAAAAATACATTTTATGATGGTCTATTAGAGTAACATTTTCTCTTCTTTTTTTGTTAATTATTTATGTAATTGAAAATTGAAATGTAATATATAAGTTATGTTGTTGAAAAAGATACCTGTTTTTTTTTTGTGGTTTCAATTAAATAGTCATCTAAAAATTAAGATGCACTTTTTAAAATTACATCACATCAATGAACAATAGATATATATTCTGAAATCTCAAACTGTGGGTTAAATTTGAACGATACATAATCATGAATATTTCAATTGAATTACATATTCTGAAATCTCAAACTGTGAGTTAAATTTGAAAGTTGGAACTCAAATAATGTTGTTTCGTAACATAGTCTATTCACTTGAGTTATGCAATGACACGAGATTAATTGTTAAGGGACTGAGAAACCATGTTTTAGAAAGTTGAGTTCTTTCAAATGGCAATTCTGGTGGTACTCTTTTGATTACAAGAATGTCACTGATACTATTTGATTTTAGAATTTTTTTCAAATTCTAGATAAAACATTTTTTGTTGATTATGTCTTATGCAATATTTATGAATAAAAACCATAGTAAGTCGTTGTCTAATATAAAACTCAATTTGAAAACATGTTTTTGCTTATCATAAGTTGTATGTAGCTTTATTTAGAGTTACTGTGTGATATTTATAGTTGCAATAGTCGTAACGAAAATGTTGATTATTATATATAAAAAGTATTCCAAAATGTTATTTTTTTTTTTTCAAATTTATAGGATTTTCTATATTTAATTTTACTTTTTATTATTTTTTGTTTATTTTGTTAATATTAAAAAAAATTAATTACATATTATTCAACTTTAATTTAGTATATAATTTTATACAACGCATTCAGGTCTCACCTGATGCATTACGGATGCATCACTAGTATATTTTAGAGCGGAGAAGTAGTATATTTATTACTTTAAGCGCGATTGTGGACCGACTCATCAAATACTTATGAATGAGACTCTTTGTAATGGATAGGCCAAAGAAGACCAAGCAAGTTCAATTCTCTTCCATAATTGCAGAATTTGATACTCAAATTGATTGGGTATGTGAGATGGTGTGTGAGGACTTTTGTAGGCTGATAGAAGTTTGAGGAGTGTTTGTTGGGTAGGGAAGGAATCCACGACTCTAGAGGCGGCATTTACTCGGGGAAGACGAGAAGGATGGGTTAAGGGAGGCGGAGGCTCTGATGGGGAGGAAATTGGGTCGAGTGGTTAATTGGGGGTTAGATTTGAAGTTGGGAGTGAAGAGAGAATAAGGTGGGTGGAGATCGGAATAAGGAGGAGGCTGCCATTGTTGTTGAAGAGAAAAGGAGGTGGGTGAAGATTATTGTTTAAGACAAAAACGTGTTTTTTTCCCGTTTTTTTTTTTTTGGTAAATTTTTTTCATTTTTTTTTTTTTGGTAAATTTTTTTTTCATTTTCCACCTCTCTTTCAGCCAAAATAATTACATATAGATATCCATTCAACATCAAGCAAGGGCGTAAAGGTAAAAATGTCATTTTATAAAAAATTAATGTGTCTTTCAAAAATAACGTTATGTGGGATTAACGTGATACCAAAAATTAAGTTGAAAAACTAGGAAATTTTCAATATCCATTACCATTTAAATCAAGACCAAATTTTATATCAATCCAATCTAATGGAGATATTGTTTAAGTCGAACTTTTTTCCAAACTTTAAAAGTACACGTCAAATAGAACGTGGCGAAAAGACTTTTCCACTCTCCCTTGCGGTCAACTTGGTGCTATGATACTAGTCTTTTTATAATAATAATATAGTCTACGGAGAAATGTCTTCGATTTATAAATTTAAACTTGGTGCTTAATTTTTTTAAATTTAAATTGGAGTATATCTTACGTTATAAGATAAATTAGTTTTTTTAACTTGTATATTAAATGCACGTCAATTAAATCGTACATAAACAAAATAAGGAGGATCAGTTTATTAATAATTACACATAAGTATATCACTAATCATTATAAATTTTAAAAAATTTCCTTATACACAATATTTGTTGTCTTATTAGTTGGTTTTTCATCTTCACCGCATATCAATATCTTCAAAAAAAGACCTACATGCAATTAATGACTTTTACACTTGTTAATTGTCACTACATATGATACCAATAATATAAATTGTCTTATTTGAAACTTGAAAACACTCTTACATCGGATAGAGTTAATGACAATCTTAAGATAAAAACATTTTCTCCAATATTGATTCCTTTCAAAAAAAATTGTTTCAACAATGTGATTCCCAAGATTTATGATGATTAGTCTTGTTCCATTGCACAACCCTACAGCATGATCAATGTTTCTCAAAAGCATTACTGAAACACTAATTTTAAGTGTCCATTCATGGCTTGACAACCCCGAACACTTTATACTATTCAAAAACTCTATATAATTAATGTTTTCAAACAAACTTTAATTTTTTCCGTCTGGTGAATAGAATCTGAACTCAAATAAATTCTTCCTTTTGAATGATTACTTTTATTCAAATATATTTGCATTTTATGAATAAAGAAATTTATGAGAAGAAAATATGCTAAAATCAAAATAACGAAATTATTTTTACTGTTAACAATTATTTTTGTTTTGTAAATTATTTTGATTTTAATAACTTTCATTATATATTTTTTTGTTTTATTGACTTCGTAACTATTATTTTTATTTTATTTTTAAGAATTAGTTTTACAGACAAAATTTGTTCCGTAATTTTTTATTATTATTTTGCTAACCTCCGTTTAAATTGTTTTGTTTTATTGACTGTATAACTATTATTTTTGTTTCATCAAATATTTTTATTTTACTAACGTATTTTTGTTTTACATAATTATTTTTAAGAATTTGTTTTAAATTTTTGTTCCATAAATTATTTTTATAATTTTACTAACCCCAGTTTAAATTATTTTTTTATTGACTTACGTAACTATTCTTTTTGTTTCATCAAATATTTTTATTTAACTAATGCATTTTTGTTTTACATAGCTATTTTTAAGAATTTGTTTTAAAATTTTGTTCCATAAATTATTTGTATTATTTTAGTAACCTCGGTTTAAATTATTTTTGTTTTTATTGACTTTGTAACTATTATTTTTGTTCCATCAAATATTTTTATTTTACTAACACATTTTTGTTTTACATATATATTTTCAAGAATTTGTTTTAAACTTTTTTTTTCTGTAAATTATTTTATATTACTAACATCTGCATTAAATTATTTTTGTTTTGTTGATTCTATAACTTTTATTTTTATAGTGACTTGTTCTATAAATTATTTTTATTTTACTAACCTCTTATATTTTTGTTTTCTTGACTCCAAAAATATTATTTTTATTTTAGTTCCTATTTTTTATGTTTAAAGAAAGAAAAATGTTTAAACAAAATTAAAAGAG
This sequence comes from Codonopsis lanceolata, assembly GCA_013146195.2. Taxonomy (NCBI): domain Eukaryota; kingdom Viridiplantae; phylum Streptophyta; class Magnoliopsida; order Asterales; family Campanulaceae; genus Codonopsis; species Codonopsis lanceolata. The sequence continues at coordinate 13,698 of JABEVN020001526.1, forward strand.
AGAAGATAGTGGTAATGAGAGAGAAAATATGGAGGAGACGGGAGAGAAAAAGAGAAATACAATCAGAGAAGATATAAGAGAGAAATAGTAAAATGATAACTCAAAAGTTAATAATTCAAAAGTGAGATTATGGTGGGAGAAATCTGCCCTTGTCATTATATATATATAGATGTGAGATGGTGTGTGATGACTTTCGTAGGTTGATGGAAGTTTGAGGAGTCTTTGTTGGGTAAGGGAAGGAACGGCTCTAGAGGCGACAACGGGGAAGACGAGAGGGATGGGTTAAGGGAGGCGGAGGCTCTGATGGGGAGGAAATTGGGTCAAGTGGTTAATTGGGGGTTGGATTTGAAGCTGGGAGTGAAGAGAGAATAAGGTGGGTGGAGATCGGAATAAGGAGGAGGATGCTATTGTTGTTGAAGAGAGAAAGAGGTGGATGAAGATTATTGTTTAAGACAAAAACGTGTTTTTTTTTTTTTTTGGTAAAAGAAATATAGAAAGAGAGAAGGATGTATATTAAAATAAATCCTACAATTTTTTCAATTTCCACCTCTCTTTTAGCCAAAATAATTACATACAGATTTCCATTCAGCATCAACAAAGGGCGTAAGGGTAAAAATGTTCTTTTATAAAAAATTAATGTCTCTTTCAAAAATAACGTTATGTGGGACTAACGTGATACCAAAAGATGAGTTGATAAGATGAGTTGAAAAACTAGCATAAGAAATCTTTAATATCAATTACTATCTAAATCAGGGACCAAATTATATATTAATCCAATATAATACGGAGTATTGTTTAAGTCAAACTTTTTTCCAAATTTTAAAAGCACGCGTCAAATAGAACTTGGCGAAAAGGCTTTCGCACTCTCCCTTGCGGTCAACTTGGTGGTATGGTACTAGTCTTTTTATATTCATAATATAGTCTACGGAGAAATGTCTTCGATTTATAAATTTAAATTTGGTGCTTAAATTTTTTAAATTTAAAATGAAGTATATCTTACGTTATAAAAGAAATTAGTTTTTTTAATCCGTGCGTTAATCATTATAGATTCTAAAAAATATCATTTGTTGGTTTTTCATCTTCACCGCATATCAATATCTTCAAACCAAAATAATTTGTTATTTTAAAAACTACGACATATAACTGTCTATGGCTAAATACTGATTTTTTTCAAAAAGAGACCTACATCCAATTATTGACGTTGACACTTGTTAATTCTCACTGCACATGATACCAATAATGTAAATTGTCTTATTTGAAATTTGAAAACAGTCTTACATCGGATAGAGTTAATGACAATATTGTGATAAAAACGTTTTCTCCAACATTGCTTCCTTTTAAAAAAAAATTGTTTCACTAATGTGATCCCCAAGATTTATGATGATTAATTTTGTTCCATTGCACAATCATGCAGCATGGTCAATGTTTCTTAATACCATTACTGGAGCACTAATTTTAAGCGTCAATTTATGGCTTGACAACCCCGAACACTTTATACTATTCAAAAACTCTGTATAATTAATGTTTTCGAACAAACTTTAATTTTTTCCGTCCGGCAAATAGAATCAGAACTCAAATAAGTTTTTCCTTTTGAATGATTACTTTTATTAAAAGATATTTGTATTTTATGAATAAAGAAATTTCTGAGAAGAAAATATGCTAAAATCAAAATAACGAAATTATTTTTACTGTTAACAATTATTTTTGTTTTGTAAATTATTTTGATTTTAATAACTTCCTTTATTTTTTTTTTGTTTTATTGACTTCGTAACTATTATTTTTATTTTATTTTTAAGAATTAGTTTTACAGAAAAAAATTCGTAATTTTTTATTATTATTTTGCTAACCTCCGTTGTTTCATTGACTGTATAACTGTTATTTTTGTTTCATCGAATATTTTTATTTTATTAACGTATTTTTGTTTTACATAATTATTTTTAAGAATTTGTTTTAAACTTTTGTTCCGTAAATTATTTTTATAATTTTACTAACCCCAGTTTAAATTATTTTTGTTTTATTGACTGACGTAACTATTCTTTTTGTTTCATCAAATATTTTTATTTAACTAATGCATTTTTGTTTTACATAGCTATTTTTAAGAATTTGTTTTAAAATTTTGTTCCATAAATTATTTGTATTATTTTAGTAACCTCGGTTCAAATTATTTTTGTTTTTATTGACTTTATAACTATTATTTTTGTTCCATCAAATATTTTTACTTTACTAACACATTTTTGTTTTACATATATATTTTTAAGAATTTGTTTTAAACTTTTTTTCCGTAAATTATTTTATATTACTAACAACTGCATTGAATTATTTTTGTTTTGTTGATTCTATAACTTTTATTTTTATAGTGACTTGTTCTATAAATTATTTTTATTTTACTAACCTCTTATATTTTTGTTTTCTTGACTCCGAAAATATTATTTTTATTTTAGTTCCTATTTTTTATGTTTAAAGAGAGAAAAATGTTTAAATAAAATTAAAAGAGAGAAGATAGTGGTAATGAGAGAGAAAATATGGAGGAGACGGAAGAGAGAAAGAGAAATACAATCAGAGAAGATATGAGAGAGAAATAGTAAAATGATAACTCAAAAGTTAATAATTCAAAAATGAGATTATGGAGGGAGAAAGCTACCCTTACCATATTATATATATATATATATATATATATAGATGTGAGATGGTGTGTGATGACTTTTGTAGGTTGACGGAAGTTTGAGGAGTGTTTGTTGGGTAGGGGAAGGAACGGCTCTAGGTTGATGTAAGTTTGTGTCACTTTTGATAAAACAACTCATTTTTATAATCATACAATTTGTATCAATAAGAGTGTCATTTTTAAACTTGGAGTGTGTTACTTTTAAGACTAAAGTGTATCACTTTTGGGCTAGTGATTTTAACAGCAATAATCAATTGAATACTACTGAAATATATCTTCTCATTCATATAAATGTATATAATCCCAAGTGTCAATCGTTAAAAATACAAAACCATAACTTTTTCAATGTAAAGTATATGTTTTAAATCAAACTTACAAAATTTATTGAAAATATGTCTAAAATAACCGAGCATTAGGAGTCTTGGAACCAAATTCCTTGGCTTGATGGGAATCAAAAAAATCAGTAGTATTTTTCTTGTCCTTTTCAATACTTCCCTTAATTTATTTTCTCCTTCCCCTCGTAACAGAACGAACAGGTTCTAGGCATGTAGTAGATGAACTTGAAACACGAGATGATTCATTTTGATCCGGTAAATTCTTTAAGGAAGAGTGTCACTTTTTGGTATTAAATGTGTCACTTTTTAGTATTAAGAGTGTCACTTTTTAGTATTAAGAATGTCACTTTTTAATATTAAGAGTATCACTTTTTAGTATTAAATATGTCACTTTTTGTATTAAGAGTGTCACTTTTTAGTATTAAGAGTGTCACTTTTTAGTATTATAAGAGTGTTACTTTATATTTTAATAAAAATTATAATAAATTTTTATTTATAGTGTCACTTTTAATAACATTAAAATGTGTCACTTTTGTGTTTTTAATATGTAACGTTTGGTTTTAAATGTGTAACAATAAAATTATAGTGTCACATTAAAACTTAAATTTGTAGCTGGCGTGTGTCAAACCTTGAACCACTTAAAAGCTAAAACTTCAAAATTCATCTTTTACCAACTTAGCTAACCAACCTTTGTGATTTTAATTAACAGGTTTAGTTATGAACCCGTAAATTTTTAAATAGGGCTTCACCGTCCTGCGTGAATCTTTGCCAAAAGAAAAACAAAAGTAGGAAGATTAGTTACAGTTGATTATTACTACCTAAAATGATTTTGCTTTACACAATGATTTCCAACGGATACTAATATTCAAACGGCTAGTTTTCTCTTTCAATTCTCACGCCTTTTGCCTTTTCGCTTTGTTCCCTGTTTTTCTTTTTACCTCTCCGATTCCAGTACATCCCCGGCACTTTACTGTTTTTCCGCCAAATTTTCAACCTTGGGGACTTCGTCGATCACCGGACAAATATTCTTGGCCCCTGACGAAAAGGGTTTGAATAATTTACATTAAATTGTTGACATAACATAAAACCCAAAACCCCAATGTGGACGCCCCACAAGAACTTGACGGGAAAGGGTTTTTTCACGCCACAGTGTAGGTCAAAGAGATCTTCTCCTGTGATCATGTTGGCGGCGGAGAAGAAGTGGTCACCTCCAGGGGGCGGCGAAGATTTCCATATCATTCACAAGGTTCCCGCCGGTGATTCTCCCACGTAAGGGCTAATCATGTTCAGGTTGGCGCCCTTTTATTTTTTTCCACTCTAAATTGCATCTCAACCTTTTAATTCTTATTTCTTTTCCGTGGGTGTCTTGAATTTCATGTCCACCTTGATTTAGTGTTCTGACTTCTGAAGAACTTGAATTTCAATTTATTAATTCATGGTCATTCTTTCTTGATGTTTTTGTTCACAGTATCAATTATTTCTCTAAAGGTGTGGAAATTTTTTATTTTATTTTTGTTGGTAATTGGGCTTGCGGCCGATTATTTAAGTCCCGCCCACATGAAATATATTTATATTATTTATTGGTTAATTAATATCCTAATCCAAGTGGGTTTAGGATTGACTTAACCTACAAGAAATATGTTTCTTGTAATAATATAAATAGGGCAACAAAAGGGATAAAACCCTAATCAACCAACTTGAGGAACACGTCCTCCAAGAGAAGCCGCCCTCTCTCCTCCTTCTAAATCTATCTCACCAAAATACTTCCTCTAGCCTAACCATCAAGAGGCTTGGATTTGCGGTGTGAACCAGTATTGATATATGTGCCCTGTGATATCAATCCGACGAGAGAGACTCGCAGGTTTGTAGATCATTGGTATACGAAGATCGTAGCTCAAGCGAAATTCTTCCGCTACGCACAAGGTTCCAGTTTGCATAAAGGTAATCCATAATTACTGTTTTGATAGCAAACTTGTATGATATATATATATATATATATATATATATATATATATATATATATATACATATATATATATATACATATACATATATATACATATACATATATATATATGTATATATATATATGTATATGTATATATATGTATATGTATATGTATATATATATATATATATATGTATATATATATGATATATCCTTCATTGGTATCAGAGTCAATATGCTTGATTGCTCGTATCGTTATGCCATAAATCGCATGCTCTTGTTTTTTGGTTTGTTTAAAAGTTTTACCCGATAACGAAACAAATGAGTTTTATTATTTTATGTGTAAAACTTTAAAATTTATGAGAAAAATTTATATGTCTGAGTTCCCTACGACGAGGCGAACAACATATTAAATTCTCGTTGAATTCCGTCGGATATTTTTCAAAATATCGCAAACCCAAGTTTTGTTGAAAAGTGTTTTTTTTCCGAAATTTTGCGTGCTGTTATGACCTGTCTATATTCTGTGAAATCGTGATTTTATGGATTGTACTTGTAGTACTCCGCGAGAGCTTTCCAACGACATTTTATATGCTTAATTTGGACTTAAAATGAACGTTTTATGGCCTCGTGAAGTTGGCACTTCGCGAATCGATTTTTTGGGTTAAAAATTCGATCAAAAGACGACCCCCACTCTCGGCCTCGATACACGTGCCATATTGGGCACTCATTTCGAGGTAAAAAGTACACCAATGGGAAGTACTTGATGAGTCGAGTCCAACGCCACCTGCCGTGCAGTAATCGGACCACCGGAAGGCGGCGCGTGGACTTCAAACTCCGGTGAGGCGCGTGGAGACGGAGATCAAGCTGACCAGTCAACCGTTGACTGGTCAACGGTCAACCATTGACTGGTCAACGGTCAACCGTTGATTGATGACGTGTCTGCCACGTCACTAATTGGACCCACTTCCAGAAAAATCTTCTGTGATGACGTCATCACGCCACGTCAGCCCTAGTCCTAGTCAGCGTCTTCAGGGAAGCCCACACGCGCAGGTGGCGCGTGAGGGCGCGTGCGGCCTCTCCACAGCTCCGATTGAAACACGGCCGGCGCGTCTGGCTCTGTTTTGGCCATCTGAGTCCAATGATGGCCTCTGTTTTGATCAATTCAGCCTGTAATATTTTTTTTTTTTTTTGCTTTTTTCAGTGTATTAAACCTGTTTTATGATTTTTAAAAATTACAAAAATAATATCCAGGGGCTGTTTTGTCATTCTGTGACTGTTTAGGGCTGTTTGGGACTGTTTTCGAATTTTTAAAATTCTTTGTGAATTTTAAGTTATTTTTAAGTCATTTTTAACATATTTAATTGTCGTTTTGGGCTCTAAAATTGCGATTGGGACTATACGAGACCCAATAAATTTATTTTCAGTAGTGAAAATATTTATATACATTATATATGCTTGATGGATTTGTTTTATCATTTTTAGCATATTTCTTTTGTTTAAATCATCGATTTATGAATATTTTCACGTTATGCATACTTTGGTTATGATTACGAGCCTCGCGGATTTTCCCTCCTTACGCGTGTGATGTAATTATATTTAGTAATTTATTTTTTAAACAAAAGTGAATCGAAATATATATATGCTTATGTCTTATTTTTTGCAATAAATTGTAGTGAAATGGCTTCCCAGAATGTAATCGCTGACCTTAATAAGGGTGAGAAATTAGATGGCTCAAACTATAGTGTTTGGCAAAGGAAAATCACGTACTTGCTAAACGAGCAAGAGGTTCTGGACAACCTTGATACTGTGATGGTAGAACCAGAGATGGGTAACTTGACCATCGCCCAAGGCATCGCGTAAAAATGCGAATTCCTTGGATCGAAAAAAAGATCGATGTGCACGGCTTTACTATGCTTTGAGTAACATGCATAATGATCTGATTGGCGAGTTTGAGGATTGCCTGACTGCTAAACAAATGTGGGACCAAATTAAGTGCACTTATGGGAATACTTCTGCTTCAAAGTTAAGGACTTTGACTTACAAGTTTGAAAGTTATAAGATTGATCGAAACGAAATATTCTTGAACAACTTCGTGAGATGTCCAATGATTCGAGATCTTAAAGCCGGGCGGTTCTATTTTATCTCGATGAACAACAAGTTCAAGCGGTGATTCTGCTCACCGCCTCGACTCTTGGAGTGGTTTGAGGCGTATCTTGACTCATACAAACTCCATTCGGACTTTCTTGAGATGTATCTCGCCATGTTGAGCTTGAGAATTTGTCGTGTCATGAATCAATCGCGCTGATAAGTGCCGCGACTCGTGATCTTGCTCTTGTTTCCCTTGAGGGTCCGCCAAGAAGCCACACCCGCAACGCAAGAAACAAGCTAAAGGCAAGAAGACTCAAATTGGGCCCCAAAAGTGACAAGATTGCTAAACACCGTAGAGGCAAAAAATAATATTGCTAAGCGTAAGTGCTACAACCCGCGGTGCCTTGGGTCATTTTGCTCTGACTTGTCCCGAGCCCAAAGAAGGTATCACTTAATCATATCTCCATGCAAAGTTGTGTTTGCTCTCATGTTTTATTAGTCGACTCTCTCCCCCAATCGTGTGGATTGTAGACTCGTGCTCAACCAAACATGTGACGAGGATCGAGAAGGATTTGTAGATTATCGAAAAGTTCCTAGCGGTACAAGAAGAATTTTCATGGAAACAGGTTAGATGTTGAAGTCAAAGGAGTTGGCTCATACCAACTTCAATTGCGAGAGTGGACGCACATTGACTCTTCATGAAGTTCTTTATGCACTGAATTCGACATAATCTACTATCGGTAGTACAATTGCTAGACATGGATATTCTTTTTAATTTTAGTAATGATCACTTGGATATTTGTTTTGGTGATGAGATTTGGGACATGGTTCTTTGTCGATAATTTCTTTAAATTAGATTTGTTGATTCCCATAACCCTTCTTCATTAATTCTTCTTCTTGCATGGTTTATGATGATTCTAATTTCGAGTTATGGCATGCTAGACTTGGACATATAGAAAAGATGGGATGACTAGATTGGCTGAGAGGCCTATTGGGGTCTCTCAAGAAAGTCAACCCACCCTTGTGTGAATCTTGTTTTGGCGTAAAAGCTTGCGAAAGCCTTTTGGTAAGTAGCAAAAGAGCCACACATCCATTAGAGTTAGTCCATTCGGACATTTGCGCGACCAATGAATGTTAAGGCACGCCATGGAGCTTCCTATTTTCTCACTTTTATCGATGACTACACACGCTATGGTTATGTTTACCTTATTTCACCGCGATGAAGCTCTCTCAAGTTTTCTTGAAGCGCCGCAGAGGTTGAGAATCAAAAGGATAAAAGATTAAAAACTTTTAGAACCGACGGGGCCATGAGTATTTATCTGATCAATTTAAAGAATTGTGTGGAAAAAAGTGAATACGCTTACGCTTCGACAATCTTTAACTCCGCAACAAAAACTAAGTGCCGCAGTAACTAAGGAATCGAACATTGTCGAAATGGTTAGGTCGATGATGGCACAAAGCCAACCTCCCAATTCGTTTGGGACGCGCTAATGCCGCCGCCTACATACTTAACCGAGTGCTTCTAAGTCGGCCTTCCACAACCCTTATGAACTTTGAAAGGTGACAAGCCTAAATCGGGGCATCTTCATCCTCGAGTCAGTGTTACGTCCATAAGCATCTCCAATAAGTTTGGAAAACTAGGCCCTGAGGAAACAAGTGTGTTTTCATAAGGTATTCAGATACCTCAAAGGGTTATGTTATGTACGGTGGAAAACCCGACGAAGGAATGACCGAATCGTAGTCGCGAATGTTGATTTCATTGAGAATGATTTCCACGATAGGTGAAGTTAGGAAAGACTTTGAACTTTTTGAGATGGAAGAAGAACATATGACATCTTTTGGCGAAGGTGGGAATTGCCTCAACCTAATCCTACGGTACAACATGAGGTTGAACCTATGGAAGTCGCCAATAAGAGTCAAAGTGATCTTCATCCGAGTGGGAGTACGGATTCTCAGGGAGTCCGATACTAGAACGAAGAAGTAAACGTGGAAATATACCTCGCCGCCGATTCGCGATCGAAGAGGAATCTTTCCTAACTACTTTTTAATTCTAGTGAGCCTACATCGCTCAAAGAAGCCCTTTCTTTACCTACAAACAAAGTGAATGGATGACTGCAATGGAAGATGAAATTTCCTCTATGAAAAAGAATCGTTTGGGAGTTAGTTGATCTTCGCAAGGTCGCAAGACTATTGGAAACAAATGGGTTTTCAAAGTCAAGCGAAAGGCGGATGGATCAATTGACAAATATAAGGCACGCCTTGTGGCGAAAGGCTTTACCCAAAGAGTAGGTTTAGACTATGAGGAGACATTCTCCCTCGTGGTGAGATTTTCTCTGCTCGCCTAATCCTAGCGATAGTAGCACACATGGATCTAGAACTTTATCGATGGATGTTAAAACTGCATTTTCAATGGAGAACTAGATGAAGAGATCTATATGACTCAACCAAAGGGTTTTCAAGTCAGGGACAAGAAGAGCGCAGTGTGCCGACTCAAACGCTCCATCTATGGTCTCAAACAATCATCTAGACAAGGGTATATTCGCTTCATCGCGATAACCTCAATTGGCTTTGTGATGATTGAGGAAGACCACTGTGTGTATGTTAAACGATCCAAGAAAAAGATCTTGATTCTGGCTATTATATGTTGATGACATCCTACTAGCGGGAATGATATGAGATGATAAATGCCACTAAAGAGTGGTCTGCTCGCTGCTGATATGATTTGACTTGTGCAAGCTACGTGTTTGAGTTCATTAGAGATCGCTCAAAAGATTTCTGGCTTGTCTCAAGAGACTTACATTAAGAAAGTTATCGAACGATTTGGCATGACTAACTCAAAACCCGTTGTCACTCCAATGGAAAGGACGTGTCCTTAGTACAAACCAATGCCCTAAGAATGAAGAAGAGAAGAAGAGAATGTCTACGAATCCATATGCAAATGGAGGAAGCTTGATATATGCTATGCGGTACTCTGGCCTCGACCTATGTTTGCATAGGGATGTTGAGTCGATTCCAAAGTAATCCTCGACCTCAACACCGGATGGCAAAGAAGAGGTTCTCATGTTACTTGGTGGGAACCACAAATTTAACCCTATGTTATCGGCGGGATTTGAGCTTGAAAGGTTTCACCGACGCGATTGGGCGGAGATGTAGATGGTTATAAATCTACTGCCACGCTTTCCTCCTTGGTGGTGGAGCTATCTCTTGAGTAGAATCTACGCATCAGCACCGCCTCTATCTACGATGGAGTCGAGTACATGGCTTGCTCTACCGCGTTCAAGAAGTCGTGGTGGTCGAGGAGTTTCTTCAACATCTTAATGTTACGACGCATGTGGATCGCCCCGTAGAGTCATTGTTGTGATAGCATGGCCGCTTAGGTTACACTAAAGACCCCAAGTACCATGGGAAGACGAAACACATTAACATCAAATATCATTTCACTAGAGACATGGTGCAGAAAAGAAAGTTGTTCTAGAATATATTCCTACTAGAAGCATGTTAGCCGATCTACGACCAGCCTCTAGCAGAGATCTTCAGATCACATGTTGGGTCTAGGGCTTCGTAGATTTGACTTTTTTTATTCGAGAACACTTATGTTGACATTTGATTATTATTCATTATCGCTTGAATAAATTGCGCTTTCATTTTGTTCCTTTTATATGTTAATTGAATATTTTGATATGAAATTGTGTGGCATATCTATTTTTGATTAAAAGATGTCGTGGATATTAAATTGGTCCTCTCACATCTGCATTCACCTTTTTCGCTAAAAGGGCGAAGA
>JABEVN020001527.1:0-24519 GCA_013146195.2 Codonopsis lanceolata
ACCATTAAGAATAAATACCCACTACCCATTGATCTTTTTGACCAATTGAAGGTCTATCGCCTACTCTAAGCTTGATTTGAGATGGGGTTACTACCAATTGAAGGTTAGAGAAGAAGACATTCCGAAGACGGCTTTTACACTAGATATGGACATTTTGAATTCGTGGTGATGCCGTTTGCTTGACAAATGCACCAGCGGTGTTCATGGACTTGATGAACCGTGTCTTTTACAGCTATCTTGATTGTTGCTTAGTCTTCATTGATGACATCTTAGTGTATTCGAAATCTCGGGAGGAGCATGAGAAACTTTGAGGATTATCTTATATTCTTGGGAGAAACAACTTTATGAAGTTTAGCAAATGTGCCTTTTGGCTCGAGTATCATTTTTGGGGCATATCGTTTCTAGCCAGGATAGCCGTTGATGATCCTTCTAAGGTGGAAGCGGTGATGAATTGGAAGAGGCCTAGTTCGATTCCGAGGTTCGGAGTTTCGGGTTTAGCGGGTTACCGGAGATTTATTGAGGTTTTTTCTGGGATTGGACTCCTATGACGAGATTGACGCAAAAGAATGCCTTTTTTGGAGCGAAATGTGAGTCCGGTTCAAGATCTTAAGCGGTTGACATGGCACCTATTTTAGCTTTGCCTAATGGGGGAGATAATTTTGTGATCTATAGCGATGCTTCTAAGGAAGGTTTGGGTTGTGTTTGATGCAAAATGGAAGAGTGATCGCCTATGTCCGAGGAAGTTATCTATTCATGAAACGTAATTACGACACTACGATTTGGAGTTGGCTGCGATTATTTCGCGTTGCATAAGTGGAAGCATTACTTGTATGGGGCTAAATTTGAGATTTTCACCGATCATAAAAGTTTGAAGTATTTATTTTCTCAAAAGGAATTGAACATGAGGCAAAGAAGATGGATGGAGAAATTAAAAGACCATGATTGCACTATTCTCAGATCATCCGGGAAGGCAAATGTAGTAGCGGATGCCTTGAGTAGGAAGGTTCACATGTCGTGTATGATGGTTAGAGAATGGAAGATGTTGGAGGATTTTATGCGAGATTGGGGTCCTAGTGTTTATGATAGAGGTGTGATTTTCAAAATGTTCGGTGCAAGTACGCCTGCTTTATTTGGGAAAATTAAGAAGCAAGTGGAATGATCCGGAGTTGAAGAAAATTATTGATGGGTTGGTCAACAGAATGTATCGCTTTGATTTTGTGATTAATAGTGAGGGTACTTTGACGTTTCGAGGTAGAATTTGTGTTCCTTCTAATACTGAACTAAAGAGGTTGGTTCTTGATGAGGCTCACAAAACGAGGTATACCATTCACCCGGGGAGCACAAAGATGTACTTAGATTTGAAAAGACAATTTTGGTGGAAAGGCATGAAGAGCGAAATTATGCGGAGTATGTGTCAAAGTGTTTGACTTGTCGGCGGTTAAGATTTGACGAGCATCGAGGCCCCAGGATTTCTACAACCACTTGAGATTCTGAATGGAAGTGGAGTTCATTACTATGGATTTTGTGACAGGTTACCGCAGCGAGAGGATTTAATGCGCTTTGGGTTATAGTTGATGATTGACTAAGTCCGCACACTTTATTCGATAGCTATCACTTATTCATTGACTTCGGCTTGGCACTTGTATATTCGTGAGATGTGAGACTTCATGGCGTACACTGTGAGTATTGGTCGATAGAGATCCGAGGTTCACATCTAGATTTTGGAAGTCGTTGCAAGAAGCTTTGGGGACCAGATTAGACTTGATCTGACTTTTCATCCACAAACGGATGGTCAGAGCGCTTGATTCAGATTTTGGAGGATATCTTTGAGGCTTGTGCCGTGGATTTCAAGGGAGCCGATTCTCTCACTTTGCCTTTAATTGCCAGAAGTTTGCGTATAATAACAGCTACCGGTCAGTATCAAGATGGCGCCGTATGAAGCTTTGTATGGGCGTAAGTGTAGATCACCAATTTGTTGGGACGAAGTTGGAGGCGAAACTTTGGGGTTCCGAGTTAGCGCAATTCAGATCGGTTGAGAGCGTGAAGTTGATTAGAGATAGATTGCGCACCGCTCAAAGTCGACAAAAAGGTAGTTACGCGGACAATCGAAGACGGATCTTGAGTTCCAAGTGGGAGACTACGTGTTCTTGAAGGTGACACCGAGGAGAGGTACAAAGAGATTCGGCAAGAAAGGGAAGCTTACACCGAGGTACATTGGCCCATTCGAGGTTCTTGAGAGAGTTGGGTCTTTAGCGTATCGTATTGCATTGCCACCTTCACTTTCTGAGACCCATAATGTCTTCCATGTTTCCATGTTATGAAAGTATTTGAAAGATGAGTCCCATGTACTTGAGTATGAAGAGATAACATTTGAGCCGGATATGTCATATGTTGAAAAGCCAGTGAAGATTTTGGATACCAAAGAGCAAGTGCTACGAACCAAAAGAATTCCCTTAGTCAAAGTTCTTTGGAGAAACCACAACATTGAAGAAGCGACTTGGGAAACGGAGCGGAGATGCGCGAGAAGCATCCACATTTGTTTGATGAACTTGGTAAGAATTTAGGGACTAAATTCCTAAAGGAGGAGAGTGTAACGCCCGTATTCTTGCATGTACATTGTGTGCTTGCCTTCATGTTTTCTTGTTGATTGTGAGCATGTTACTTAGTCTATAAATGTTTTAGAAACATTCATAAGTCATTCATGAAGCCTTAACATGTTTAGAATCATGTTTACATGCTTGTTTAATCGCCGGTTGAATTGCTTGTTTGGTTCTTCTTCTTTCTCTCCTTCGCTTGGATTGTTCGGTGTTGTTTGAGGGTGCTTGTGATGAGTTTTAAACTCATTTTTGTTGGGGTTTGAAACCCCTTGATTTGGCTAAGTGTTTGGGGGTCTTTTAGGTTGAGTTTTGAGCCATTTTGTTCTGCCGGAGGCTTGCGGTCGCAAGGTAAATGACCTTGCCCCCGCAAGGTAACCAGAACTGGAGGTTGAGCATCCCGAGAGGATGCGGATCGCAAGGCTAAGGGGACCATGCGACCGCAAGGTCCCCCCGAGGCCGGTCTGTCATCTGCTTCGATGTTTCTTGAATTCTACCCTTAAACCCCTATCCAAAACCCCTTTTAAACCCCACCTAAACCTCCCTAACCCTTATTACTTGTGTCCTAACATTAGTAACATGTTTTATGGATGGATTAAGAGAGCATTAGTGATCATTAAACCCACAAAAATCAGATTTTAAGAGACCACATTGTCTCATGACACTTGTCCCACTCGCTTTTGAACCAATATACACCACACTTGCAGATTTTGACTCTCATTTCTCTCCCTCACTCTCCAAAAACGGGATTTCTCTTCTCCAAGACTCTCCCATGGCTTCTTGAAGCTCTCATCTCCATCTTCCTTGATCCTTCACTCATTTGCCCAAGCTACCTTCATCAAAAGTGTAGAGCTCGAAGAGAGGATCGTTTCCAACCGATTGGTTTCTTTCTTTGTTTTCTTTGGTGTAGAACAAGTAAGTTACTCTTCTTCTTCTTCTTCTCTTTAGTTCTCATTGACCCTAAGGAAACAAAGCCTATGGTGATTGAGGTCAATGAGGACACATATATGCTTCCTATGCTCTCTTCTTGTATTTTGAAAATATGAACTTGCTAGGAGCATGTATAGGATGATTTCTTGCCTATGGAAGTTTATAAAACTCTTTCATCTTGTCTATTTAAGGATTTGATCATGTTAGAAACATGTATTATATATGTTGCTTGAATAAGTGCAATATGTGAATGCCCTAATTTGAGCCTACATTGTATGTTGTTGAGTTGTATATGTTCTATCCTCAAAATTGAACTCTATGATGTATATGAATCACATTGCAATGCCTTGGTGAATTTACAACCTTGTTGAACCTAGAAATGACCTAGGTTGGGTTATGAAGCACATAGCTTCAATTTCTCCAAAATTGGGAATTTAGAGAAAAGACTCAACGGAGTCGACTCTAGGGAATATTTGAACATGTTGAACTCTAGTTTCAATCCCTACGAAGTTTGAACACCGTTTGATTTGGTTTACTCAAATATGAGCTTGGTTTAGTTGTTTACAACAAGTTGTTATGAAAGATTGGTTTTGAGCAATTAATTGCCTTGACATGTTTTTATGGTAGAGATTCATACCCTACTTGGTTGGTTGAGTTCGCTCTTGTCGAATTCGATCCTTAATTGGTTTAAGTCAAGTAAATATCTACTTGTGCATCACATTGAGTCCAGCTGGCATTATTTGGTTTGTTTATTAAGTCAGGGTGGGACGATGCATCGCCTTCACGAATTATGGGATTCGTGCTCGCTATGGATCGCCGCACCTGGGACCTCACACACACCTCCATTGTTGGCCGCAATGGGGAAGTAGCCCCTTTGCCGTATCAATACGTGCCGCATTGGCTTGCTATCTAGATCGAGTAGGTTCTCGATAAAAGTCGATGTAATCACCGAGCATCGATGTGGCACGATAAAGTATAATAAAGTTTATTGCAGGAGCTACGAAGCGGCCGTGACTATATCATATCCTACTTGTATGATTTATTTTCCCGCACTTACGTGATTAATGTGTTAAGTGCTATATGATGATCATGTACCATAATTGAGATAGATGTCATGCTATAACATGAACATGCATTGTAGTAACTTACTAAGTCTTTCGACTTACCCTATTTGTTTGTTTTGTTTCCTTAGATCCGAGCCGAGGTGACGGTCCGAGATAGACTCGCTTTATTCACGCTTGATCGTTTGTGAGCTCAAGGTTTCTCTTTTGGACTTTCGATGATTAGTCTTTTATTTTGGAAAGGACGTTGGGAAGCAAGTCATGTAGACTTGTCTTGGGAATTTTGTTGTTGTAGTAAACTTAAATATTAGATACTTATGATCTTTTGTATGCCGACTTGCGTGTCGAGCCTGTTTATATGTTAGTGGTTCATTACAGTTTCTTCTGCTAAAGCTCGTTAATTATTATTGTTGTTCTTGTCTCCGGCATGTTGTGGCCGTTGAGGTTTTATAAGCATGTGTTAATATTGTAGGAGTAGTTGTTGGGTTCCTGTAACGTCGCCGATGACTTGTTTATTTTAAGTTGTTTTTCCGGCCAAGTGTAGCCGAGCTGTTATTCGTATGCGATGTTGCGCCACATGAATTTTATAATCCTACTTGTGCATGCTTGTGTATCTTGTTTATTTGGACGGCGCGACTCGGGATCTCGCATTGGGGTCCGGGTCGGGTCGTCACATAGCTGCTGATCCTATTTAAGTGTCAGTAATCTTACTTCTTTTGTTAAAACATTCTATTACTGACACTTACCTCATTTGTGGTTTGACAGATCTTAATATCTTATATCTCTCACACAGGATCCCTATGATCTTGTGAAGAGATACTCTTCCGAATTATCAGCACAATTCAAATTCAAACTTGCTTCTAATGGATTGGAATTCTCGACCTCTATATAAGGACATTGAAACAAGGATTGAAGACACTGCAGCATTCATTCATCGTCAAGCGATTATTTCTTTAAAGTGCTCCAACCTTAAACATTCACTAGATGGCCTATCATTTAAATTCCCTTTCTAGTTCTTGTTTAGACAATCACTGTATTGTTGTTCCTTTCTTCTTCCAAATCTTTAAGGAACCTTTGATTGTCCCTCGAGTGTGATTGTTTCTCAGTCATACTCCCAAACACTCGATCAAAATAGTTTTTGTACACGATCCATTAGTGTTCAAGTTTGTTTTTGCACTCAAGTTTTCATTTGTGACAACTTGTCTATGTAGATCTTATACTTGCAATTGATGGAAAAAATAGTGCACAGTTTGAAATCCAAGGTTGACCACCTTGGTAGTGGACGTAGCACTATTTATAGTGTGAACCACTTCAAATACTTGTCTTCTTACTTAACAGTTTTTTGGTATTGCTTTTATTAAGTTATTGTGTATTTATCAATGTTTGCAAAATCTATAGAAAACTTTGTTGGGCTTCAATCTTACACAATAACTTGAGAAAAGCCTACTGATGCTTTTTATATATTACATCTTTTATAAATAGTTAAGTACTTAACAATTTTGCTAATTAACTTGCTTGCCAATTAAGCTGATGTGTCATTCATCAAAGTCTACTGATTTAGTAATAGTCTTTGATGTACTTTACATTTTTGCATCAGCTAGCTGAAGCTTGTTCACTCTTTCATTTTCTTATCTTTTGGCAATCTTTATTAAAACCACAAATTGCATCTTCTCACAAAGTGTGCTGGTACAACATTGTCTATTTTTACAAGCAGCTTGGTGATACACATTTTCCAACCATTCCGCTGCCCCAATTAATTTAATAGTTGGTTACTTTATATGGAAAGTGAATCAATTTATTTTAAATTGGAAACGATTTAATTTTAATTGGTAAATAGGCTATTCACCCCCCCCCTCTAGCCTATTTCCGAGCCTCTGTGGGACTTACAGTAAGCTATCCCAATTCGTTCATAATCCCTCAATGTCATATTATCTATCTTCAATTCTTGATGAATGTTATAAGTTTTGATATTAATTTTAATTAAAGGTGATTATGCCTTAAAGTACTCAAAATGACACGCCTCAACATCAATATAACCAAACATGTAGGGTAAAAATTTAGGTAAGACGATTTTACATATATTTTTTGTAAGACAGATTATCTTTACCTGACCCGAACCTATCCATGTTAAATGGACCAAGATTCAATAATTTCAGTGCAACCCCTTGACTTTTAAAAATTACAGTGTCACCCCTCACATATATAAATGAAGAGTGTCACTTTTTAGTATTAAAAGTATCACTTTTAAGTATAACATGTGTCACTTTTTAATATAAAATGTATTATTTTGCGTTTTTAATAAAAACTAGTACTCTTGCCCGTGTCGATGGCACGACGCTGGTTTGGTAATTTATCAATAAATGAAGCAGATAATGTGGAAATGAATTAATATTTACTTATAATTTGTAGGGGTTGGATATATGTACACTATACAACGAAAATGGGAGAAAACTCAAATACCTAACAAAATAAAACATTTTACTTCGATATTTATTTCATAAGAAAACCAAGAAATAAACATTCTAATTGTAACTACTATTAAAATACTAAGAAATTTTTTTTTATTGTTTTCTCAATAACGAAAACTCAGTCTTCTTCTTCTAGGGGTTCTTGCTTAACAACAATGGTTGGTTTGGAAACATGAGTGTAATAACTTTGTCCATTATTTCCACTTACACATGAGACAAAGAAAATTCAAACACATTCAGTTAACCAAATTTTCTGCTTCATCTATAAAACTCGAATCCTCTCACATACAAAATCTAAAAGGCGAACGAATATGCATTTGACCAAAATTTATCAACCCTAAAAGCTAAAAAAAAATGGTAATTAAATCAATGGAAACCAATACACATGCCCCAATGATGAGCCCAAGATTTTCACGAATTTTTCCTTGAATTTCCTTCTATTTTGTGCTATTTTTGTGTTAATTATGCTTTGGAAATATTATTATTTTTGTATTTGTGTTTAATGTAGGTTTCCATGCATAATCAAGTATTTATATGATATTTAGCACAAAGTTCGAGACAATTCCGGGTTGAAAAGTTGAATTATAAATTATTCTGTCAAGGTCCATTAAGTACTTTAAGTATTCCAAGCCAATTCAGGCTTCATGGAAGCTAATGGGGCAAACAAAGGACTTAATTGGGAGAGTTGGGAGAGGAAGGATGCCATTTCGTTGTCGCCCTTCGGCTGGTGCCACACGTCACTCAGCGCTTGATCCACCAAGGCCTTCTGACCCGCGGTTCCCCTGCTAGACTCAAGCCTACCCGCTCCATCCTGCAGCCCGTCTCTTCACCCGTTTCCCTCTCTCATGCCGCCCCATTTGACCCCTAGCCGACCCGTGTGTCCCTCATTCGGTTTCCCCTGCCCCATTGCCCTTTTTCTTCCATTTTCTTCCCATATTTCTCTCTTGTGCTTCCAATTCTGCTTCTCCCTTTCTTGCCTTCCCCGTTTATTTCTTCCCAGCAGCCTCATTCATTTTTTTCCAAGTCCCCCATTTCGGGACATTGCTCCCAAATGGGGAACTAGCCCAATTTCATCCAAATTATCTTCATTCTTCCAAAAATTGTCCAACATTGAATGTTTGGAGCTTCAAATCAAGAGCCAAAGATGAATCTACAAATGATTTCAACCCCAGAATTGCGATTTGTTCGGTTTAATTTTTCCTATCTCTATTTCATGATAGTTGTTATGAGTTCTAGGGTTGAATAAGTTTGTAAATGTTGAATTGGTTTGTGCTTAAATTAATTTATGGAATGCAATTATTTTTTATTTGTCCAATGTAGTGATTTAATTTAATCTCTCTATTTATTTAGTACACATTCATGTTGAGTCATTATTTTGTGAGTTTAATGCTTTTAATTAATTAACAATTAATTAAATTATTTTAGAAATATTTAGGATCCGCGAGAGCTACCTTTATATTAATTTTAGACCAATCAATTTAATAGTTGGTGTTTTATGACACACACCGATAACCATTGTGAGACTTGGTTTGACACGCAATCGAACCATCTTAGCCATTCGTGAGGTCGGGGAGGTTAGGGTTAACTATAAGATGAGAAAACTCGTAGTTAACCAATTTTATTGTCTCGACTACCAACATGATTTGTGGAAAAATATAGAGAATTTCTTTTTGCAAAGTATTACCCATGCACTTGGTTATTATTGTGTGTTCTTCATGATTTTAATGGTGTAGCGAACCATTAGATGATCATTAGAATTATAGGATAAGATGCGAAAGCTCGTCCTATTAATTCCGAAAATCACAATAATTATTTGCGTTACGTGAGACCGAGAGGAGATCGTGCGTATATAGTCATTGGATGTTTGCTTTGACATGCGGCTATTTTCTTCTATGATATAAGACGCGAGAGCCCGTAGCTAGGAGTTGTAGCTAGATTTGTTATATGTTGCGAGAGCCCATAGTAAATACTATAATGCGTCCGACTACCAAGAATTGAGTTAAACAAAAGTAAAAAGATGATTAAAATTAAACACCGGCTACACTAGAAATATTGCATTCCTATCTTTTTGTCTTGATTTGTTGTTTCAAAACCACTTCCGCAGTAGATTAGATTTAATTGCTTTCTTAGATTTTTTATATTTTTTTGTTTTTAATTTATTTTCTTTTCGCTCAAATATAATTAGTTAGCGTAATTTTGATACTTAGTTGGAGTGAGAATTACGTACATTCTCTGTGGGATCGATAACTCGTAATTTTATTCACTCTATTACTTGATACGGCCGGGTATTCTTGTTCGAGTTGCGTTTTTACGCACATCAAGTGTTTTGCGCAGTTACCGGGGAATGGCTTAATTTTTGCTCCTATATGCTAATATCGATACTAAACGAAGCTATTTGTATTTTGAGCATGTTTTTTTTATTTAGTTTATTTACTTTCGTATTTATATGTTTTGAATATTTAGTCGCTTTTCGAAGCCCATTCGAGTTTGTGGGTTTGTAGAGAGGTGTGTATAGTGACCCTACACCAAAAAGATTTTCTTTTCTTTTTTATTCAATAATTGCGTTCCCACTCTTTTCTTTTGAGCTTGATTTGATGCAGGGGTTAGTGTTTTCATAATAGGTTGTTGCGTGAAGAGATTCTAGGAGTGAATTATTTTCGGCCCAGACTCCATAAGAAATTAACTTTGAGGGAGTTTTCTTTCCTTTCCTTCTCCTTTTACTTTAAGTTTAGGAGTATGGTTTGGTTGGTGAACTTTGAAAATTCTGAAAATCTTGTGCTTTATACGCCCAATTGTTTATGCTTTGATCATTCGCCTCTCCATCTTGGCGCTTTTTGAGTTGTGCTTGCATTATTTTCTTGGAGTCAATTTTGAGGTTACTATATGCATAGTTGAGGATATGCTTGTGATTCATATGGTAGCATCACCTCATTCATGATGGATAACGCCCAAGTATTTGTTGAAATAATTTTATGCTTTGCTCTAATGATGGTTGTGCATGTGTCTATGAGTACTATAATGTTAGTCTAGATGCCGAGAGTTATGTTTTGATGATTGAAAAACTTGGTTTGAGCATGTGTGTATGACAAAAGTATGATATATGCTATCTTTGGACCGTTTGAATCATTTCTCTATCCTACCCATTTATTTCACATTAATCCCTAGTTTCCTCGTTGAGCTCATATATAGAATGACGTGTGCCTAGAGCACATAATGACCCCCATTCTAATTAATTTCTTATACCCACATTATCTTATCACATGAACCTATACACTTTTGATGTCACCCTTCAAGAGAGCATGATTTGTAATAAATTATTTTATTTTTTTATTCTTATTGGGAAGTGTATGCTTCATGAAGGTTTTGTGCTTATTGTTGTTGATGTTGGGAATTTGAAAATTGTAGTTGGATAGTGGTGAAAAAAATGAAATGAAAAAGAAAAGAGTCCCCCTTGCAAAGGAATGAAAAGAAAAAATCAAAAGAAAAGAAAAATCAAGGATGGCCGCAAAAGAAAAAAAAATGATGTTGTTCTTAATTTTCTCAAGAAGATATAAGTGTGGTGCTTAATTGTTTGTGGTAGGTGAGACACTTCTTCAATCCAAAGTTTAACGTTTAAGGGGTTATTGAAGTGAGTTTGTGGCAATTTGAAGAGTTATGCTTTCATGAAGCTAGTCATCATGTGAAGACTTCAAATTCTTTACTTTCTTGGCTTGCTATCCTATCTTTCATTTGTAGCCCAAACCTTGGCCGAACACTACAAGCTTTATAAAGTCATATTGATATTGTTATACCGTGTGTTCTTGCCTTGCCTTGTGACAAAAAAAATTTAGTTGATGACTCTTTCGGTTTGAATTGCATTTGATATCTCGGTTGGCCGTTTAATCTAAGATAGAGCATTGCTACTTTTGGGTAAAAAAATGTTTTATGGTTTGAATGATTGTTTGAGGATTGTTTGCTAGCATATGAATCAATTCATACCTCAATTATGCATCTTTATAATCTTATAGTTGATCTCTTTAATGGTAATGCTTGTGGGATCTTAATTGAGCGACGCCTTTATTTCATATAGTTCTCGAGCTTTTCTATAATTAATTTTCTTTACTCGGGACGATCAAAATTTAAGTTTGGGGGTGTGATGAGCCCAAGATGTCCACGATTTTTTCCTTAAATTTCCTCCTATTTTGTGCTATTTTTGAGTTAATTATACTTTGGAAATATTATTATTTGTGTATTTGTGCTTAATGTAGGTTTCCATGCATAATCAAGTATTTATAAGGTGTTTTGAGGCAATTCCAGGCTGAAAAGTTGAATTACAAATTATTCGGTCAAGGTTCGTTAAGTCCGTTAAGTATTCCAAGGTAAATCAGGCTTAACAGAAGCTAACGGGGCTAACAAAGGACTTAATCAAGAGAGTTGGGAAAGGAAGGATGGCGGCGCTCACTCCAGGAACTCCAGGGGCACCAAGCAAATGCTGGAATCTGCTGCCATTGTGCCCTTTTTCTGCTCCTATTTCTCTCTTGCTTTCAATTCCACCCCTCATTTCTTGCCTTCCCCATTTATTTCTTCCCAGCAGCCTCATTCATTTTTTTCCAAGCCCCCATTTTGGGACATTGCTCCCAAATGGGACACCAGCACCATTTCTTCCAAATTATCTGCATTCTTCCAAAAATGTCCAACAATGAAGGTTTGGAGCTTCAAATCAAGAGTCAAGGATGCATCTACAAATGATTTCAACCCCGAATTTGAGATTTGTTCGGTTTAATTCTTCCTATCTCTATTTTATGATAGTTGTTATGATTTCTAGGGTTGATTAAGTTTGTAAATGTTGAATTGGTTTGTGCTTAAATTAATTTACGGAATGCAATTATTTTTTTTATGTCCAATGTAGTGATTTAATTTAATCTCTCTCTTTATTTAGTACACATTCATGTTGAGTTATTATTTTGCGAGTTTAATGCTTTTAATTAATTGACAATTGATTAAATGATTTTAGAAATATTTAGGATCCGCGAGAGTTCCCTTTATAATTCGGACCAATCAATTTAATAGTTGGTATTTTTGTGATATGATTCTGACCACCAACCAAGAACCAAGATTGTCACAAGCAAGGGAGAGGCATTGGAAGCATGTAGATCAAGGTTTGAGGGTTCATATGAGCATGGATCGAGGTTCAAGGGTTCTAAAATGCATAGAGTATGATTGGAAGATTCAAGAGTTCTATACAAACTTAATTCGTGGATTTATTGGAGATTCAGGTTATTACAATGGTTACTCTACAAATTCAAACATGCGTTGTGAAGCCTTAGATTTCATGGAAGATGACTTGAAGACTCAAGAAATGTTCGTTTATGTCATACAATGACTTTGGAAGCTTTTAACGCCTAAAGGAAGACTTTAGGGGGGCCAAAATGCAACTTTGAAAATTAGGCCTTTACAAAAAACAGGATTTGTAGATTTTCCTTATTTTGGAGGATTTATGTTTCCTAAATAGATTAGGTAACTTACCTAATTGTTTCCTACATAGATTAGGTAAGTTGAGTACTTTCCTAAGTGGATTTTAGGTAGTTTCCTAAGTTGATTCTACTTAGACTTTTCATTTTACTTTTAGGTTTAGGATTCACAACCCATATAAATAAGGGTTGTGGTTTATTGTTTTGGAGACAACTTTTTGATTATTGATTAATATAGTTTTTGAGTGTTTTTCAAAACCTCCTTGTTCTTCATTGAACTTGTGATTATTTGGTGAGAGGCTAAATAATCGAAACCCGAACTTATCAATAGGATATTCATCCCTATTGTGGCGTTCTTCATTATACCAAGGTTCGTGTTCGTCTCGTAATTGGATCGCGGAGTACCTCGTTCAATAACGGATCGTAGCATTGGGTCAAGGTGTCACAATCCATCAATTCATTGACGTTCTTCGCTTGTCGTGCTGCGTGCTCTTTGATTCCTCCATCGCGAGTACGCATCAAGGAATCATATCATTTGGTATCAGAGCTAAGTTTCGTTTCCATAATCTATCTTACTTTAAATTGTTCTTATTTTGATTATATGTTTGTTCCTCTTCCTACTTCGAATTAGGCTTCAATCCTAATTTGTTCTTTTCGATTTCTTTTTTTTTTAAGCCCTAATCTTCTAGGGTTATAAATCCCCAAAAAAAAAAATTTACTGTTCATCGGTCACTGTTCATCGCCGAATTTCATCGCCGGGCGCTTGTTCATCCTGTTCATCGTTCATCCGACAGTTCACGGAATGTTCATATAAAAAAAAGAAATCTGCTGTTTTATTTTATTTTGGAAAGCTTAGTTACAAAAAAAAAGTGTATTCGGACAAAAAAAAAAGAAAACAGATCCGAATAAAAAAAATAAATACAAAAAAAAATCAGATTAAAAAAAACAGAAATCTGAAATTTTTTTTTTAAAAAAAGGAAAATTGTTAGTTGCCAAAAAAAAAAAAAATTGGGATTGCTTGGAGTTGGAAATTGCTAGTTGTTTGAATTGAATAGCTTGAAGTATTATCATCATCTAGGTTCAAGAATTAAAATTGAATCTTCTTTTACAAAATAATCGTTGAGCCAATCATCCTTGAAATTCCACTCTTAATTTTCTTTTCTCTACACGTGATTCTTATTGATTAAGTTTTTGGTTTTGCTTGCTTTGTTAATCACTATTTAATTGCTTAGTTCTTTTAGAACTTGGAGGAATTGAAAGCGAGGAGAGTAGGTAAACACGAGAGGAGTGACATTAATTGAGCGATACACGTAAGGGAGTGGGAGAGGTGATTTTTGCTAATAAAATTTCTTGCAGGTACACGATGTCTAAAATAAGTGAGAATGATGTTCCTACCTTTGATATGAGAATTTATATGGAAGGTTTTGTGAGAGATTTGCATAAAACTATGAGGGAGCAAAAGGAGGATCTAATGGAGGAGATTGGGAAAATTCGTAGTGAAAGAAAGAAAAGAATAAGAGAGGGGGGTAATGAACCTAATGATGAACCAAGACGTAGGATAGATGAAAAAATTAATTTTGAGAAATATTGGGATGATCTTCGGTTGCAAATTAAGAACTCAAAACTCAAAGAAGTGGAGGTAAATAAGGGTGACAAAAATTCTTCTAAACTTATTCTAATAGGTGATGAGAGAGAAAACAATATGGTAGTTAGGAGGATGTTAGAAGTGAGAGTTCCAACTATTGAAGAGATTGAAAAGGAGAAAATTTTCTTTACTAAGTGCAAAGTGCAAGAGCGAATTTGTGGGGTGATCATTGATGGAAATAGTTGTACTAATGTTGTTAGTGTGACCATGGTTGAGAAATTAGGGTTACCTACAACCAAGCATCCTAAACCCTACAAGTTGCAATGCTTGAATGGAGGAGGTATGTTGAGGGTGAACAAACAGGTTCTTGTGAAGTTCAAGATTAGAAGATATGAAGATGAGGTGATGTGTGATGTGGTGCCAATACGACAAACTCATTTATTGTTAGGGCGACCTTGGCAAGTTGAGAGGAGTGTTAATTATGATGGCAACACCAAAAGACATTCATTTGTACACAATCAAATAACCATTAAACTTGTACCATTGACTCCAACACAAGCTTATGAGAAATTTATGATGATAAGCTCAATAGCTAGTGAAGAGAGAAAGACTAGTGAAGAAAAGAAAATAGAGAAGCCTTTAAAAAAGGAGAGCTTGAGAGAAAATAAAGAAAGTTTGGCTAGAGAGCAAAGTGAGGAGCGTGAGATAGCCAAGAAAAAGGAAAGCTCAAGTGAAAATAATGAGAGTTTGGCTATAGATAAAAGTGAGTTTTGTGAGATAGCCAAGAAAAAGGAGAGCTTGAGTGAAAACAAGAGTGAGAGGCCGGTTTTAGAGACTAATGAAAGATATGAGATAACCGGGCAAAAGGAGAGGAAAATTTGTGTGTGTGAGAAAAAGAAAGAGTGTGAGAATAAGAAAGAAATTGAGGCTAATTTTGATACTAATCAAGTTAATGCTGTATTGCCAAAGTCTATTGTTTCTTTTTCACAAACTTTTCAAGAGGCACCACCAAAAGAAATTGTGAGATTCAAGAAGGAATACTAACAAGGTATGGAAATTGTTGTACATCCTACATTTTATCAAAGGTATGATCTTAATCTTTCTTGGAAGAATAAGTTGTGTGGCGAATTGTTACATGTTAAACACCATGACATTGATAATAAGCTCAATAGAGTTGTTGTTGAGTTTGGACAATTGACTAGATTTGTGGGCACTCGTGTCATGGGTAAAATTGTTAAGCCACCTAAATTATTACATGTTAAGTACCAAGGATTTGATAAGAAAGTTAGAATTTTTAAAAGTGCTACTTGTGATAATTTTTTTAGTCTTGTGAGTGACTTGTTCATAAGAGAGATTGTTAGATCGTATGACATGCCAATGAAGTTCCAATTGCAAAGTTTAGTTAGTCACCATGGTTTAAGTGATTGGATGAAATATGATGAATATATTGGTGATGACTTAAATTTGACATTGCATAAACCTAATCATTCGTATGTGGATCCATTCATGGATGTTACATTTGTTGTTAATATGGTAGGATTGAATTGTGCATTGCAAGTTGGAAAGAAAATTTTGAATTTTCCATTGGGGATTTCTATGTTTCACCAAGATGTGAGTTCTAAACTTGTGATTATGCATGATGTTTCTATGATGAATTATTTTGTTGCATGTCATAAGATTGTTGAAGTTTCCCATGATGCGTTGATGTTTCATAAAATTTATGGATTGCATGAGTTAGATATGGATTCATGGAAAGAGACAACTCATGTTAAGCATGTTAAACCTTGGAAAGGTGATGAAATTCATATTGTTGATGATTATAAGCATGTTTTAACACATGATCTGACTTTTAAGCATAAAGGATGTTTATCCTTGAGATTACACTCGGGTTGTAATTTCTTATCGTTGCATGATTCATTATTGATAAATATAGATATGCAAAGGATGAAAGTTTTTAGGTTGATCTTTAAACTTGGTGAAATCAATTGTTTGTTTCAAATCGAGGAATTAAGTAAGTTGAGGAGTGAAAGATTTGATTATGGTAGTATCTTGTCTTATATAATCATTTTATTGATTTGCATGATTTATTGTATATGCTTTGGATTGCATAAAGTTGTGATGTTGAGCATGGTTGTGCAAGAAAGGGGATTTACTAGGTTAATGTTTAAACCTGGTGATTGTGGTTTTATAAAGGATTTTCATGAGGGAACATCGAGTTGTGATAACTTAATGAGTGAGATTATAAACATTGATGGATTTACTTGTCATGACGGATTTGGATACATGAGTTGGTATGCCATATTGCATATTATCTTATTATACTTATTAATATCTTTCATTGACATTCCTTATGATGATCTCGCCGTGTTTAATGTTGCATATGTGATGTTGTCATTCATGGAAAGTCACCGAGTGATGCAAGTGAGATATAATAGATTGGTATTTGAACCCGGTGATAGGGTTTGGATGTGTTTAATGGTGGGACATGTTCCTACACCAAGAGATGTTTGTTCTAAATTGTTACATAACCCATTGTGTGCTAACAATGTTGTTCATATGGTAGTTCATAGTTTTATTGTGTTTCTTCTTGTATGGAATGGATTGCAAACATGGAGAGTTTGAACAAATCGACGATATGAAATCATATGGTAAGTATAATTTTAGAAACTATATCTTGGTTACTAAATCGTGTCTATGTGATCTAGGTCTTGATTTGAGGACAAATCCTTTTCAAGAGAGAGGGAATGATATGATTCTGACCACCAACCAAGAACCAAGATTGTCACAAGCAAGGGAGAGGCATTGGAAGCATGTAGATCAAGGTTCGAGGGTTCATATGAGCATGGATCGAGGTTCAAGGGTTCTAAAATGCATAGAGTATGATTGGAAGATTCAAGAGTTCTATACAAACTTAATTCGTGGATTTATTGGAGATTCAGGTTATTACAATGGTTACTCTACAAATTCAAACATGCGTTGTGAAGCCTTAGATTTCATGGAAGATGACTTGAAGACTCAAGAAATGTTCGTTTATGTCATACAATGACTTTGGAAGCTTTTAACGCCTAAAGGAAGACTTTAGGGGGCCAAAATGCAACTTTGAAAATTAGGCCTTTACAAAAAACGGGATTTGTAGATTTTCCTTATTTTGGAGGATTTATGTTTCTTAAATAGATTAGGTAACTTACCTAATTGTTTCCTACATAGATTAGGTAAGTTGAGTAGTTTCCTAAGTGGATTTTAGGTAGTTTCCTAAGTTGATTCTACTTAGACTTTTCCTTTTACTTTTAGGTTTAGGATTCACAACCCATATAAATAATGGTTGTGGTTTATTGTTTTGGAGACAACTTTTTGATTATTGATTAATATAGTTTTTGAGTGTTTTTCAAAACCTCCTTGTTCTTCATTGAACTTGTGATTATTTGGTGAGAGGCTAAGTAATCGAAACCCGAACTTATCAATAGGATATTCATCCCTATTGTGGCGTTCTTCATTATACCAAGGTTCGTGTTCGTCTCGTAATTGGATCGCGGAGTACCTCATTCAATACCGGATCGTAGCATTGGGTCAAGGTGTCACAATCCATCAATTCATTGACGTTTTTCGCTTGTCGTGTTGCGTGCTCTTTAATTCCTCCATCGCGAGTATGCGTCAAGGAATCATATCATTTTGTGACACACATCGATAGCCATTGTGAGACTTGGTTTGACACACGATCGAACCACCTTAGCCATTCGCGAGATCGCGGAGGTTAGAGTTAACTATAAGATGCGAGAGCCCGTAGTTAACCAATTTTGTTGTCTCGGCTACCAACATGATTTGTAGAAAAATACAGAGAATTTTTTTTTTTTGCAAAGTATTAACCATGCACTTGGTTATTAGTGTGTGTTATTTATTCTTTTAATGATATAGCGAACCATTAGATGATCATTAGAATTATAGGATAAGATGCAAGAACCCGTCATATTAATTCTGAAAATCACAATAATTGTTTGCGTTACGTGACTGTGACGACCCGACCCGGATCCAAAGACGAAATCCCAAGGTCGTGCCGCCAAGAAAACAAATAACAACACACAAGTAGCAAATAATGGGTAGGGCCATAACGGCGATACACCGACAACTTAAAACACATGCGGAAGCGAATGAAATAAAAGGTGGCTTGAGCTAACAAGCTCAAACTAAAACAACAAAGAGATGATTAATCTCTGGTCCAAAAATTCGACTCGCGTGCCGCAACATTGGGCACGTAGGACAAACTCCCTGTTATGCAATTCAAATATATAGCATAAAATAAAACCAAGTCATCGGCGAAACTACGGCCGGAACCCAACATTAAACTAAGTCTAAGACTCTAGTCTAACAACTCAACGGCTAAACACATGCCGGAGAACAAACATATTAATAACTAGCAATATAGCATGCTAAACATTTTTCACCAATAAACCAAGCGCGACTAAAACCAGTCGGCTACCAACAACTTAAGTACTAACGATTATAAGTACTAACAACAAGCAAGCATGTGGAGATATAACCATACATATACATCAAGCACAACCACCACCGGTTGGCTACCAAAAGAATAAGCTAACATCAAATACAACATTACAATCATATTAAGGTTTGCTACCCAAATCATGAAGTTTACATAACTTCATTCTTCCCAACGACCTCACCAAAAGCAAAAAGAACAACTATGTAGCAACCTTGCCAAAAGAATCCTTGTCAATGAAACCTTCCGGATTTACTTGGATCCGCTAGCTCGGCTCGGATCTAGGGAAAAACAACCAACAAACAAAAGTAAGTCACAATGACTTAGTAAGTTACTAACCATAACTTCCTATCATGGCATAATGCTCAATCATAAAATTTATCATGCTATCGTCATGAAATAACCGTATATAAAATCATGTCATGGCATCCATGCTCGACATTAAATAAATATGTTATCATTAAAGTATAACATCTCATCATAAAACCATGTCAAGGCATTTTAGTCCTAAACAACAATAATTATACCTTTGGCATAAAACAACATTCCCATAATATTCATGTGGTAGCATATATGCTTAACAACTTAAATCAATATGTTATCTATTTAGTATAACATGTAAGAAACCAACACCAACTTCATATCATATCCAATTCACTAAGCACGTTATTCACTTAAGCACTTGTGAAACAATTCATATATATAAGGGATATGATACCATTACCGAAATTCCTCCGCGCGTGTCGCTCCTGCAAAAACACGTGCAAAAACCCTTATGTGCCCTCGATATCCCTCTCGTAGATATCGGCGTCCCAGACGATCTCCGCTCGAGTTCCATAGTTATCAAAGTCATGTGTATTACTACAACTAAGATAAACTACTTCCCCACCTAGTGGCCATCGATGGAGGTGTGTGCAAAGGCTTAGGCACGGCGATACATCGCGATCACGAATCCCATAATTCGTGAAGACGATGTATCGTCCCACCAAAGACTCAACAGGCCGAAGCGCCAATGGACTTAAAACCCAAGCACAAGTAATATATACTCATATGCTCAAAACAAGTAGGTAAACACTCTACTATCAAACTAGTCATGCAATTCATCCACAACTAGCATAAACATCATAGAGAATCATATAAGCTTCATAATCAAGTGTGCTTCACACACTTCAAAACTTCTTGGAGGCTCGACCTCCATGAATTCTACCCAAAATTCCGTAGGACTTAAAATTATAGTTCCTAGGATTCATACTAACCCAAAGGTTAACTCCGTTGAGTTCAATCTAAGTTTTCCGAAAATTCAAGGATTAGAAGCTTAGGCTTCATCAACCCCCTATGTTCATAACTATCGCCCAAAACCACAATCCCAATGTTCAATATACTCATATAAACCCAACACAACTAATTAACAATGAAACTTAGAATAATTTAGCCATCTTGTGCATAATATCATCCAAGTCATCATACCAATCATAACATTCAATTCATGATTAAAATTCACAACATGGTTCAATATGTTCTATTAAGCTTGTAAAACATATTAATCAAGCTAACATCATTAGATTGCAAGCTAAAACCAAATTAGGGCAAATCACCCTCCAAGCATCTCAACCAAACTAACATCAATCTACATGAAAAATCAACATAATCAAGTTCAATAGGCTAATTAGAGCATGAATTTCACATAGACATGGTCTCACATAGGCCAATCAAGTTCTAAACATAAATTTGAAATCCTGAGGTTCATAACATTTTACCTCTAAACCCTAACAATGGCTTCCATTGACCCAAATAGCACACATGGTTGATTCCCTAGGTCAATGGAGCCTAAAAAGAAAGAAGAAGAAAGGTAGAAACTTACACAACTTAGCCCTAACAAATCTGAAAATTCGTGCCCTAGAGATGATGTCTTCTCTTCATCTCCTTCTTCAAGTTTGTAGGTAGAATGGGGAAGATGAAGGTCCAGCTATGGCTTCCAAGCTTGGTCCCTTTGAAACCCTTGAATCAACACTCTCGAAGCCCTCTCTCTCCTGTTGAGAGCTCCCGAATCGCAAGAAGAGAAAAAGAGTCAACTTCCGCCTTGGCCTGAATGAAGAGGAATCGCGTTTCATGGGTTTTTATATGGGGGATTAACTCACTAATTACCCACTAATCAACTCCTAAATCTCCTAATAGATGTTAGGATTAGTTTAGATTAAGTAATTGGGTCAGGTGTGGCTTAAAAATGGGTTAATTGGTCAAACAATTCGGACAGATGAAAAAGAGGCAAATCCCGCATTACGGAATCCGACCCCTAGCGATTACGCTTGGCCTTATGGTGATCGGCCGCATCACCCTATTCGGCATTTAGGGTTTTACTGCTTTCCTCCGATCCCGGCCTCTCCGTCTCGTTCTCGAGTCCCCAAACCAAAATGGTCTACAATTCAACCTTATGTCCTCCAATCTATAACGAAAGGAATCAAGTCTCAAAACTCATCAAAACAGAGGCAAGAACTTAGCGTAACTGCGCAATAGGCCAGGAAAAGTGGCCGAAAAGGGTTTCGCTAGAATCCAACTAGTAACCAAACCGACGATGCATCTAGCATCTAACCAACATCCAAGGCATGTTAATGATGTTTTTAAATGCCCTCTAACAATTATCCATGAATTTACAACATAAATCTTAAACCCGAGATTCAAAGCATCTCGCGAAAGAAAAGTGCATACATGCATCTCAAACGGCGTCAACGATCATGCTATTGACTCTAAACATATCGGAGCTAAATGAACACGTGTATGATGATTATCAATGTATGAATCCATGCATAACACAATCAAGCAACATTTTAGGGTTTTACATTCTCCCTACTTTAAGGAATTTAGCCCCTAAATTCTTACCGTAGTCATCAAACAAATGAGGATATTTCTCTCGCATCTCGTCTCCTAGAGTTGCTTCCTCGATCTCGTGATTCTTCCAAAGAACTTTCACCAAAGGAATTCTCTTGCTCCTCAAAACTTGCTCTTTAAATGTCAAGTATCTTCACCGGCTGCTCCACATAAGACAAATCTTTGAAAAGTAATCTCCTCATACTCAAGAACATGGGAATCATCCTTAAGATATTTCCGAAGCATAGACACATGAAATACATTATGGATCTCTCGAAAAGACAGGCGGTAAAGCCACCACATGCCAAACTCCCAACTCGCTCCAGAATCTCAAAAGGTCCAACAAACCTCGGTGATAATTTCCTTTTCTTCCCGAATCTCTTGGTACCCCTCTAGGCGATACCAAGAAACAAAGTCTCAACACGAGAGACTCAAATCTCTCCTTCTATTATCCGCAGCTTTTCATCGACTTTGAGCGGTGAGCAATCTATCTCAAATTATCTTCACACTCCGGCAGGCTGGCGAACAATTTCGAACCCCATAATTTAGCTTCTCCACCTCGTCCCAACAAATAGGAGATCTACACTTCCTCCCATAAAGAGCCTCATACGGTGCCATCTCGATGCTTTCGATTCGGTAACTATTGTTGTATGCAAACTCCGCCAAAGGAAGATGTGTATCGACTCCTTAAAATCAATCGTCATAAGCCCATGACATATCCTCAAGTATGCGAATCGTTCTCTGACAATCAGTCGGATTTCAGGGTGAAAAGTTGTGCTAAAGTTCAACTTGGTCCGTAGCCTCTTTGGCTTGCCAAAACCTCGATGTAAACCTCGGATCGTCAGAAACAATACTAATCGGAACCCCGTGCAATCTAACAATCTCACTGCATACAATCTGCTTGTGACTCGAGAATAAGACATAGCAATCGAGAATAAAATGAGCCGACTTCGTGAGCCGATCAACAACCAACGGCATCAAAACCTCTACGAGTCGCGTGAAATCAAACAAAGTCCATCGTAACATGTTCCCATTTCCACTCCGGAATATCAGCTGTGTAACAACCTGGGAGTCTTTGGTGTTCGCCTTTACTGTTGACAAGTGAGACACCTCGACACATGCTATCTGCCCATTCATGCCACCCCCCAAAATTGTTTCTTCAAATCTCTATACATTTCGTACTCCCCGGATGGATAGTGTACTTTGCCTTGTGAGCCTCGTCAATACAAGCGCCACATCTTCAAGCGAAGGAACACAAACTCTACCTTTAAATGTCAAAATCCCATCTGGTTCATATGGCTTCGTTCTCCTTATTCTCACCCAAACCATCAATAATTTTCACCAACTCGGATCTTTCTTACGAGTCTCCTTAATTCTCTCCAATAAAGTGGAATAGCCCGCACACTAGCAAATAATACTCCATGATTAACCTGCTAGGATTCCAATCACGAACATCTTCCAACATTTTTCCATTCCGCATCATGAAACATGACAAGTGCACTTTTTCTAAAGCATCTGCAGACAACGTTCGCTTTCCTGGATGATACAATATCGTGCAATCGTGATCCTTCAATTTCTCCATCCATCTCCCGTTGTCTCATGTTCAACTCTTTCTGAAGAGATATTTCAAACTCTTATGATCGTGAAAATCTCAAATTTCGAACCATACAAATAATGCTTCCACTTGTGTGAAAGCAAATATAATCGTCCGCGAGCTCAAGATCATGCGTAGGATAATTCATCTCATACGGAACAACTTCCTTGAAGCATAAGCAATCCTTTCCCATTTTGCATAAGCACATCCCAATCCTTCTTTCGAGCATCACTATAAACAACAAAATTATCACCTCCAAGCTAGGCAATGCTAACACTTGGAGCCGTAGTCAACCTTTTTCTTCAATTCTTGGAAGCTTTCTTCACAACATCGCTCCACACAAATGCGGTCTTCTTTTGAGTCAAATTTGTCATGGGCGTAGCAATCTTGAAAATCCTCAATAAATCTCAGATAATGTAGGCTAGCCCAAGAAACTCCGCACTCAAGAATCGGGTCGGCCTCCTCCAATTCATTATCGCTTCAACCTTGGAAGGATCCACCGCTATCCCGCACTAGAAACAACGTGCCCAAAAATGAAACCTCCTCTAGCCAAAAGCACACTTGCTAAACTTGGCGTAGAGTTGCTCTCTCCCAAGAATAGACAAAACCATCCGCAAATGTTGTGCATGCTCATCCCGAGACTTAGAATACACAAGGATGTCGCCTATGAAAACCACCACGAAGCAATCAAGAAAATTGTGGAATACCCGGTTCATCAAATCCATGAACACCGCCGCATTAGTCAACCCGAATGGCATCACCATAAACTCATAATGCCCGTACTCGCATGAAAAGCCGCTTTAACATCTTCGCTCTAACCTTCAACCGATGGTACCCAAATCTCAAGTCAAGTTTGGAATAGACCACCGATCCTTGCAATTGATCAAACAAGTCATCTATATGTGGCAATGGATACTTGTTCTTGATCGTTGCCTTGTTCAACTCTCGATAATCGATGCACAATCTCGTGCTCCCATCTTTCTTCCTCACAAATAACACCTGCAAGACCCCAAGTGCGATACGGCTTAATGAAGCCAATGTCAAGGAGCTCTTGAATCGAATCTTCAACTCCTTTAACTCCATAGGTGCCATTCTATACGGCGCCTTCGAAATTGGTGTAGTCCCCGCAATAACTCAATACAAAATTCAATCTCTATCCGAGGCATCCCAAAATCCTTAGAGAAACATCCGGGAACTCACACACAAACGGCACATCTTCAAGATTAGAAGAAGAAACCCGCTTGTCCACCACGCAAGCAAGATACCCTCAGCACACGCGACAACAGCTTCTAGCCTTAAGCGCAAATGACGCCAGAAACCACTCGGTGCATTATCTCCCAAAAACACAAAGTTAGAACGCTGTGCAAAGCAAAAAGTGACCTTTACTAAGGCAATCCACTAATGCATGATATGTGCTCAACCAATCCATACCAAGAATAACATCAAAATCACGGAGTGGTAACACCACCAACCGCATGAC